>OMKK01084102.1:0-14912 GCA_900302305.1 Polymixia japonica | reverse complement strand
TACCCCGAAGGATCTGTCCTCAGTGCTGAAAATGTTTGTATCCTACCTTTTTCAACCATTAGCACAGCCGTTCATGTTGCTGTTGTCCAATAGAGAGCGACGACAGCTAATCATTACTCGAGTCCTTTCCCCTCTTTCTCATTAGAATGAGGAGAAGCCATTCATTACTTGTGCCCAGTACATGCCATGCCCTGCTAAGACCAAGAGGATGTTCAGTGTGGATTTTTACGAGCAACAGTGTTGTAAAATTATATTAAAAAACACGTAGACTAAATTATCTTGACATCTCAATATTCACGTTTTCATATCATCATTCAAATATATCGTGATATGTCGGAAAACTCGATATGCTGCCCGACCCTACGTGCAGTCTGGTGCCTACCTCTTTATGGCAGGTATGGATTAGAGGTTTCACTCTTCGTGAAAACACTTTATTTAGTGGTTAGAAGGTATAGATTTGAGTTGGCTGCTGTTCAGTGCCTGTAATTGAGCTCAACTCAATTACAGGCCTACATAATTTTCACGGCTATGATGTTGTGGTTGGGATGCGGGTGTATCAGGGCGTAGTCGACACTGAGCTTTGCCTCTAAATCAATAGGTGGGTCATTTATATGAATAGGCAAAACCTTTTTTTTTTTCACATTTCAGGCTTGTGTGCTCGTTTGCCCCATTACGTCTCTCTAAAGAAAAAACAACAGAAGCTATAACTTGTTATTCTCACACAGAGAGGAATCCATGATGGAGTATCTGAAGATTGCTCAAGACCTAGAGATGTATGGAGTCAACTACTTCAGTATCAAGAATAAGAAAGGATCAGAGCTTTGGCTGGGAGTAGATGCCTTGGGACTCAACATTTATGAACAGAACGACAAGTGAGTGATTCCACAATGATGTAACATCTGAGTTTGCTGTTATGCAGATGCTTGGGTATGATCAGGTTCAGGTCTGGATCAGGTTCATCGGAGAACGTGGTTTAATACAAATCAATCAGCCTTTTATGAATACGCAAAGATGTTGACAAAAACTATTTTGTTTTGTTTTCTCCTTAACAGAATGACACCCAAAATTGGATTTCCTTGGAGTGAAATCAGGAACATTTCCTTCAATGACAAGAAGTTTGTCATTAAACCAATTGACAAGAAAGCACCTGTATGTTAACCCTTCATAATATCCACCCTTTAAATGAATTCTCCTATTTGTCGAATTTATAAAAAAAAAAAAAGCATATCTGTTTGATCAATCTATGCATTTCCTTTGAAACAAAGTTGTGCTGTTATCGTTTAAGGATTTTGTATTCTACGCCCCAAGACTGCGCATCAACAAACGCATTCTGGCGCTGTGCATGGGCAACCACGAGCTGTACATGCGCCGCCGCAAGCCTGACACCATTGAGGTACAGCAGATGAAGGCCCAGGCCCGGGAGGAGAAGAATCACAAGAAGATGGAACGGTAAGTGTCATAGTTCTTGGCATGAAACACGAGTAGAGACGAAAAAAAAAAATGTGTGAAAAATGTGTTGGGGAAGCTGGCCACACTTGCTGGAGATGCATTTCAAAATAAAAGTCACAAATACCAAAAAAAAAAATATTTAAAAAATCAATGTGTTTTTTGCCTATTTTTTGTGTGCATGCCTGCAATCCTTTCAGAACCCGCTTTTGGGTTATGACCCACCATTTGAGAGCTACTCTAAATTCAGACAAAAATGCTCTTCAGAAGTGATACGATTACGTTTTCCTACCAAACATGGGTCGAGTTTGGTCCCTCGGTATATCTGTCCTCGTTTAAGTGTCTTGAGTTTCTTGAAAAGCGCTCTTCAAATAAAATGTGTTATTATGTGTAGTCTAAGTATATCGCCGTCTCTGTTTCCAACAGGGCTTTACTGGAGAATGAGAAGCGGAAAAGAGAAGCTGCTGAAAAAGAAAAGGAGAAAATTGAAAAGGAAAAGGAAGAGTTAATGGAGCGATTAAAACAGATCGAAGAGCAGACAAAGAAAGCCCAACAAGGTGGGTTTACCTGCCAGTACTATTCCACAAAGGCTCATGTTGTCACTGTAATGAATGGGGATAATCATTTTTACCGTGTGATATTGTCCGTGCGTCTGTGGGCGTAAATTCGTGTTCGCACAGAGTTGGAGGAGCAGACACAAAGGGCTCTGGAGTTGGAGCAGGAGAGGAAGCGCGCCCAGGTGGAGGCTGAACGTCTAGAGAATGATCTCAGGACCGCCGAGGAGGCCAAGATCACCCTGCTGACACAGTCTGAGAACCAGATGAAGAACCAAGAACACCTGGTCAGTTAACAGCCAAAACTTGGCAAAAGTGTTTTTTTTGTTTTTTTGTTTTTTTTTTTCTTTATTTGATCTTTCAACCAAACGTAATATCAAAACGTTTGTTCCCTCAGGCCACGGAGTTGGCGGACCTGACTTCAAAGATTTCTTTGCTGGAGGATGCCAAGAAGAAGAAGGAAGATGAAGCAGATCAGTGGCAACAGAAGGTGTGGTCTGAGCTACTACTTTTCATATAATACTGTCACAGTATGACTTTGTTTGCATTAAGAGTCAGCGTTACTTAATATAATGAAGTAGACTAATAGAGAATGCTGTTTCTGGTTGACTTTCTGCTGATGAAACAACATTTATCTTAAGAAAGAAGGACATTCCTGGGGCCTTGTGTCTGTATTTGGGGGGAGGGGGGAGAGCTTAGACCTTTTTTGTCTTTTTTGGTCAAAACCATGTGTGCCAACCCAGCCCCTTGACTTTTGGCAGAATGACTAACGCTGTAGGCTTTGCTGTTTGGAGTGGCTTCTGTCTTTATGCTCGGGAATCCCTGTTTTGACTGTAAGAGTATCTCTTGCACTGTTTAGTTCTTTGAAAGAATTATATTGTACAAAATTTAACATTCCAGTCACAATTTGTATCCAGATCTCTTATCGAGAACAGCTCGCAGTAAACGCTAACAGTAGAATTTTGTAAATATTCCTACTGTATGTCCCCATCATTCCAAGTATCCAAGAAATAAAGAAGTTTAAATGACAGTGAAACAGGGAAGCACGGCAAAGGATACAAAGGTTAAAGCTGGAGAGCAGTGCAAACATTCCTTTTTGAAATTTGAAAGTCAAATTTATTTTAAAAGTGGTTTAAAAAAAAAAAAAGGTTCACAAAAAGTGAATCTGTTTTATAAGATACGTTAGCTTCTGTTATGTCACGGGTGTCTGTTCTTTTGGGCCTCCATAGCCTCCGTGATGCTAACTAAGCTCTTTGTATTTAGATGTGACTATGTAATTATTGCTTAGGCAATCAAAGACCGAGCTCTATCTATCATGTAAAGTAATACCTGTAAATGTGTTTAATTTGTAGACCACCATTTGTGCACTTTTATTGGAATCCTTTGTTGCAGTGCTAATTACCATCTACTAAAGTTCATTTTTGTACAATTCAACTTGGATACGATGCTGGAAATGCTCAGAGGCAAAAGGCTTGCTGCAGTGGAGCGAAAACTGTTTCTTTGAACAGTTTCTTTTACATATAATATAGGTCATGACTTTGATTTTTTTTTAACCTATTCCATATTTTTGTGCTCTTTCATCTTACCAATAATTCTCATGGGCCCTGTAAACATAACAGAATCATGTAAATAATGTTGTTCGTTCCCTCAGGCCGCCATGGTGCAGGAGGACCTGGAGAAGACCAAAGACCAGCTGAAAAACAAAGTAATGGCTACTCACGCACAAGACGCTGTGACCGATGAGAACGAGCACGATGAGAATGACGAGAGCAGCGCTGAAGCCAGCGCTGAGCTTTCAGTTGCTTCCACCTACAAGGATCGCAGCGAGGAGGAGCGCATGACCGAGGCTGAGAAGAATGAACGTGTGCAGAAACATTTACTTGTGAGTCCTAATTCATATCTTGGTATCACACAGGAAGAGTTACTTAATGGGCAGGGTAGGAAGGGTAATTTGATGTTATTATTGAAGTGGTACAAATTATTGTTATTGTTATTATTGAAGTACAAAATTATTATGGATCCAGTCAATCAACACACACACAATGATTCATTGCCTATAAACTTTATTGTCTACAAGGACACTTTTTTTTACCATGTGAGGCAATGTGAATACACAAAAAAAAACAATAAACAATATATATGCCAAAGAAGGCCTAGTTTTATGAAATACCAGTATGTAGCTGTCAGTTCCATAACAACAAGAATACATATGGATGTGGGAAGATTTTTCCTACAATAAAAGAATGAGTCCCAAAACTCCTACCTGGTGGGCCTTTTAATTATGACATTGTGGCATAAGATTTGATGCTAACGCTCTATTCATTTTATTGCCAGGCTTTAAGCTCCGAGTTGGCCAATGCCCGGGATGAGACCAAGAAAACCGTGAATGATGTCATCCATGCAGAAAATGTGCGAGCAGGACGGGACAAGTACAAGACCCTTAGACAAATCCGGTCGGGCAACACCAAACAGCGCATAGATGAGTTTGAATGTATGTAATGTGTCCATTCACCAGTGCAAAAGACCACACAGGGAGGCCGTTCCGCTAAGACTGCAGTCCTGCTTTATAGAAAGCCTTACATCCAAATAAATCGGATACACAAAATTAAATGGCCACAAAAGTTAAAATTATGACTGGAAAATTCCATAACGTGTAATCATTCCTAGTTATGACCTTAGGTAATTCACTGGTTGAAAAGGGACATATTTGGTAATGCTTTCCTCTTAATGGGTTTATGTAGCATATTTTTTAACTGGCTCATGCCATATTTCATGATTCATGAAAATAAGCATTTATAACTTCATTACATATTTATGTCACATTTATGTAACATGACTTCATACAGAATTTCAAAATAAAAAGGATCCTGGACCAATACAATTTCAATTTCAAAATGTGCCTGTAGGACTGTTTCTGATATGTATATCCAAGCTGGGCTTCCTTTTGCAACAGTGTTGATTTTTTATAGACAATAATACTTCTGCCATGATGCAATGTCATTAGTCCCAAAACAAATGCATTGTTATCTACATCAGAAAATACATTTTATATGGCTCTGGGGTGCCTGTGTGGAGTATTATTTCTTACAATTTGTAGAGACAGTTTCAATGCATTTCATTTTCATTGTTTATAAGATCTCACAAATGTCACAAATCATAACCTAATAAGGAGGTCTTGGGAAGATATTAAAGCTGATTTTAATTTAGACCATTTTTGGCTGTTTTTGCAAATGTTAGTTCAAAGAGAAACAAAGTCCTGTTAAGGATGTAAGAAGCAATAGACCAAATCAACTTGACTCTATGACAAAAAAGGGTTATGCATTATGTACATTTTGCCTTGCTGAGTCAGTGTAACAGTCTTCAAGGCTATTAATCACTTGGGAGCTCTCTTGCAAGTTATTCCAAACAATGGACTAAATGTAGGTTATCATAATTTCAATTTCTTTTCAAGCAAGTGCTGCAACTTTGTTTTGTTTGTCATTTTTAGCATAGTGCCTTGATGTTTGTAAGCCTAGATCCACTGGAGCAGCTAGGAGCACACGTTTGGCTTAGTAGAGGATGACAGTTACCCTAGCCAATGCTAAGCTACCCTAGTCATGACACATTGTCTTTTTTATCCTATTGTTTCAATGATGGGTAGACAATTATGTTGGAAATATATAATATATGAAAATGTGTTGGCTTTATGCAACAAACAAGTTGAAATACTGTAATCCATAATTTACTTTTACTTTCTAGCTTCGTGACTATGATCTGACAGGTTGTAGTGAAATATAGGGATGGCTAACATTGCAAACACAAGAGCATTTAGTTCAATAAAAATGCTGTGCAGAATGTTTCTGTTTTAGACCATGGTGTGAGACTAACTAACAATTAATTTCCTTAGAGAACTAAAATAAATCTTACTTACATCTAAGTGCATGAGGTCTGAAGATAATGTCTGAATTTGAAGCCAATTAGTAAATTGTGTAAGTAACTTCACCAAAAAAGACATAAGGGTGTCAAATACAAATAACATTCTTAATGTTAATTTAAATCTCAGTTCATCTCTAATTAATACAATATCTGTTAAATTCCTGTGTTTATCATTTGATGTTTTTTTTCCAGATCTGACCTAACCCAGTTCATAAAACATATTGGTTCCTGATCTGCTTGTATTAGACTAGACAGGTTTGTTTAAAGACATTTGGTTAATTGGTAAATCAGTAGTGGGCAAGTTGCATACCAGTATTCAGTTCTTTATTTTGCTGAACTCACAAATTGTATAAATCTTTTGGTATTTGGTATTCATTTTCTAAATCTTTTGGTAATTGTGGTTTATCTGCTGAGGGGTGGAAAGGACATACCTTAGTAAAACTTGACGTGGAGTCTACTGGACTAGGATTTAATCTTACCAGGGCTTTCCCACTTGTGTTTATTCCAAAGCCTCTCTTTACTAGGACAAACAAACTAGACATCTTGAGAACCGTAAACCTATTGCTGAAACATCTTAGAAAAAGAGCTGTGCTTTTGGTAAAATCAAATGAATTTTAAATCTTATATTTAATGATGTTACATAAATGTGACATTTGTATTGGCGCTACTGTACCTGTTTTCATAATTACTTGATATTATTTCTTTATATGAAATATCATGAGCCTGTTTATGGACATTGGCATTGTAAAGGTTTAAAGCAAAAATCCACCCCTAAAGAGATTTCACATCCTTTATTCCCCAAATCTTGGATGGTTTAGTCTAAATTAATGTACATGAACAATTAGCTCCCAATAATTTGTGATGTCATTAACTGAAATACATTGGAGCTGCTGTGCTGAAATGGATAGTAGACAGATTTGCTGAACTTTGTAATGGCATGCGAGGTGA
Source organism: Polymixia japonica (assembly GCA_900302305.1). Classification (NCBI taxonomy): domain Eukaryota; kingdom Metazoa; phylum Chordata; class Actinopteri; order Polymixiiformes; family Polymixiidae; genus Polymixia; species Polymixia japonica. The sequence goes on along the minus strand of OMKK01084102.1, from coordinate 8,049 downwards.
TGTCCTGGAGGTACACGCCTATTCTCTACTTACAGGTATGAAGCTTTTAGAGCTTTTTGGCTTAAAAGATCAAACAAAAATGTCCACAGTCAGCCTCCTGAAATGACCATTTGACAAAGCTGCAACCTAACTTCACCTAGATATTGTTTTTTTAGTTTGTTATATACATTTTTCACCTGGCGGCTACTGAAGGTGCTTACTATTGTGACCCTCCACTTTTCTAAGGGAGAAGTCACGTTTCATATTGATAAAATTAAATATGATCATTGATATTTTAGGGTGGATTTTTCCTTCAATTCTGATATATTTTAATTGTACTGTTTTTAATTTGGAGTACAACTGAAGAATTCTGCTCAATATATAATCAAAAACAATTTATTTTGCACTGGTACAGCCCTTAGAGCATAGAGGAAGACAGGTGAAAGGAATTAAACTCTTACGGTGGGCCACATTTGGTGTAGTTAATTTTATGAAGGTGACCAAAGTCTACTGTAAAGTTGTGAGTTTTATTCTGATTTGATCAAAAGATGCCCTCTAAAAAGAACATGTCTTTTTCAGAGAATCTTCACAGTATTTCTTATAAATATGATTAGATCAAATATGTGATGGAAAACCAAATCTTTCCTTTTCTTTTTCTAAGATACAAAATAAGATGCTCAAAGGGGCAGTTTTTCAAATATATGTATTTGAAATATATATTTAATTACTTTTGTGTATTTTGTTATTTGGATTTTTCAGGTGCCATACAATTATGAAATTTGTATTAAAATACATCGGGTTAATATTTTTATATTTTAATTTTAGAAATATTTCTTAGAGATTTGTTGTGTTTAGAAAAATAGCATTTTGAATACATCTTTGCCAGATGTGACTATTCAATAAGAAAAAAACAACACCAATAGGACTGCATCAAAAGGCCTCTAATAGGACCAGTGAAATGCCCATAGTTATGCACCAATCAGACTCAAGGGACAGATGGTATAGGATATCCTTTTTTGTTTTTTATTCAGTGTTCAAATCTTCAGTGTTCAAATCTTCAAAACCTGAAATCAAAACCTCCTAAATGAAGTTAAACTGCATATTGCATAAACACAGGCACATAATCAGCTAATGACACAATTGACAGTTTTTCTTTTTTATTATTTGGCATAAGACAATGGATAAACACATGTTCAAAGTTTTATTTGCAATATTTTGAAAGTACAAAGTAAAATTATTTTAAATATTTACATTTGTATTTGTAACAAGATATATTTTGATGTATTATTGCCCATTTCTGCTTACAATACTTTTATCTGCCATGACAGACATGCACAGCTGTAACTATTTTGGAGCCTTTCATACCAGTCTATGATTAAAGCATTTATTATACAGCATGTACTATACGAACTATAAGAACTATGGGTTCTAGGGTCTGCTTTGAAGAATTTTGAGTAATTCCAAATTTTCAATTGATCAATTCACTATTTGAAAAAGACAAATATGTCGTAGGCTAAGATTTGTTTATATTATTATAATTTCTTATTTCTTATTATTATAATTTCTGTATATATTAATGACTGGAATCCACCAAGATAAAAGCATTATGAATGTTTTAAATGACACAGTATAAAGCAGTGCCTTGTCCAAGATAGTCAGCAGACCTTTTCTTAAAAAGTCTCTCTTGCAACAATAATAAAAGGAGGAAACAGAATTCTGTTTTGCTACAGTTTGTTTTTTTCTGTATATTTTTACATTTTATTACAATGGTTCTGTTTTGAGAGCCGTTTGTGTGTTGTTTCTCTCATGAGTATCCTTACGTTTAATTCTTCTTTGAGCACAGCCAAACACCCTTAAACTACAGTCAGCAGCCTCTAAACAACTCCATTAGAGGCTATTTCAACACCTAAAAAATCTCTACATGGGTCCATGCCTCAGGTAGTTATTCCTGCACTTTTAAGTGTTAGCCCATTGACACTCTGAAGGTTGTTTATTTGTATATCCTTTATTTGTTTAATCCTTTATTTAAACAGGCACTCTCATTGAGATCGGGATCTCTTTTTCAAGAGAGACCTGTGTACAAAAAAATAGACATACAGTTTAAGCATAGACAGACGCACAGATAAGACACACATTATACATTTTTTTTAATCTACCTTGGTAAAATTAAACACTACTCAACTAGCTAGCCAGTGCTGAATTTTGTCAACAGCAGCTTATGTGTTAGAAATCAACTTTTGTAATAATACTATTGGAGTTGTCTCAATACTATCCTATTGGTTGTGAGGTTAGTAATGGTCAATAAACAGGGTCATATACTATTTTCAGAGTTTATTTCCATATCAACCCTGCAAAGGAGTTAAAATATCTGCCCTCATAACTACCGGGACAAGACTTTCTACAATTCAGAAATCATTTAAAAGAGAAGTTCACTTGTAAAACTAACTTCACAGTGTTGGTTACTCACACCCAACTGAAGTTTGTATGTCCGCATAATATTGGCGGCGTTAGAAGCCAGTTCAACAGGCTGCCTCAGGGCCCATTGTTAGTTCGTCCAGAGTTCAAAACGGCATACAAATGACCATCAAATATCCCAAAAGGGCTCATGCTGCATAATCCAAGGCTGCACATTTCCTTCAGTATTTAGTGAAAGTGAGTCCAGTATGCTTCAAAATTGAGTATTTCGGCCTCATAGCAGCCACTGACTTACAAACTTCATTTGGCATTTGACTGACATGGAGGTGAGTAACCAACACTGTGAAACTAGTTTCATATATTAAATTCTCCTTTAAGTGGTCACCATAATTTATAGTGATAACACTATCTGATTATTGGATTATTTGCACCATCAACATCTTAATCTGCCTGTCAATTATACCATGTGTGGCATACAATTAAAACTCAAACCAAGAAATGCTCCATACCTGTGTGTTATAAGACTTGTGATCACAGCGTAGACCACTTGAGGAAGTCATTTTCTACCAATCAAATCATGTCTTTTCTTTATTAAGCAGTATCTTAGACATTAAAGTAAGTTAAAGTTGTATTCTGCAATAAATATAACTTTGACTATGACGTTTCACACTTTTTCTGCTCATTTTAACTCCCACAATCCTCTTCTCTTCTGGTATTTAAAAAAAACGATATGCCAAGAATGCACCATATGCTGTATAGCATAAACAGCTGGAATTCAGGCATATCCAGTTGTGTATAGTACAAACAAGCTACAAGTACAAGTACAACTATCTGACACTCTTTGCCATAATTTCCCCCCGTGCTGTACTAAATATTTAGTGAGGTTTTGTGCGATCCGTTCAAGGCAGAGTTCATCAGTAAACTCTGAGTTGATTACTCGTCAAAATGATAATGTCAGAGTTAGGCTGTCAGATAAAATGACACAGCAGGCAGGATATGAAAATTCTGACATCAACTTTATTCTGACACCAACTCTATTTAAATTCCAATTATGAGAGTGCTATCAGGCAAAACCAGTCTTGAATTAAACTCGAATTTAACACTTGTCATCAATACCAAAGCTCTAAGTCTGGTGCCTTGCTGTGTAGTTTATGCTTATTATTGACATGCATGGAATAAATATATTATGGTGTGTACAAAGTCAATGTACATTGGTGCATTTTCAGGGCTGCTATATTTACCATAGTCTTCTGACTTTTGTCCTGATGGTTGATATAAGCATGTCAGTCTAAGTAACAAGTATACCTATTTTGGTATTTTAAAAGCTGCACACAAAAGGAACCACTGGGTGGCATTTCAGCCTTAGTTTTATAAACAAAGCTGCATTTTGAGCTGTTTGATTGAAAGGGATTTAATTACATGTATTCAGCTATACAAGCATACTACTTCTACTACTACTACTACTACTACTACTACTACTACTACTAATAATAATAATAATAATAATAATGTGTTAGTCGGGTGAATGTGGATGAAAGTGATGTGTTGTTGACCAGCTCTGCTGATGATGGTGAGCTGTTGATATTGTTGTTTTGATTCTGATTCTTATTTATATAATGTAATAATGTAATACTACAATCTAATATTAGAAGTATAGGTGTTTTGTATCAAAATCTTCTGCGCTACATTGTAGCTATCACAGAAGACCCCTCATCTTGCTGCTAAACTTGTTTATGTATTGCTATGTGTAAGCAGTACATCATCAGATTTTGGAGTGAGAGTACGCAACTGCAATTTTAATTTGATTTTTGCTCTTCTTAGTTGCCGTAGATGGATACTAAATTTTTTTTTCATCCTTCAAATAAACACCGTAACCTTCATACCACATTGAATAACGTTCAGCAAATTATTTTTTGTCAACTAAAGTGAAAATCAAGCATTCGAGGCTCGAAAACACTGCCTAACATGTAAATATTTGGTGTTCATCTGACCAAGAAGGAAGTAGGCTCATATGACTGATAAGTTGTTTGCCACTACAACATGCCCAAGCCTACTGTACACATTTGATTGTCTCTACAATCATATCTACTTTTGGTTTACATGCCTTTGCATTTCACTGAAATAAGATGTGTGGAAATTACGAGAAACTACTAGATATTACAATGGATGATAAGAGTTGCAATTGAACAATACATGTGTTGCGCTCTGTGCACACCGCACACCAACTGACTGACTAACTGACAAGCAAGCAAATAAGAAAATGTCTAGTTAATTGGAATTTAAACCCATATCTCTGTGTACAGGGTGCAGGCTGTCTCTTCTACTGAAAAAATACCTATTATTACCTAGCAACTATTATTACTTAACATTTTATATCAACATAGGTTCTTTCTGCACACTAGACAGATTTCATATTTATTTGTTTGTTTGTTTGTTTGTTTGTTTGTTTGTTTGTTTTTCACATGCATCTGCGTATAAAAATATATTCTGTTGTGATTTGAAATTGAATTTCTGCAGTCTTTGGACGGCACTTGGCTGTTGGCTGGGCATCACTGATTAACATTAGAAGTATTTGATGTGTGCTATAATATGGCCTCAGTAGTTCCAGCAATTTTTGCAATAAAAAAATTCAGTTACTTCTTGCAAATCAACCACCTCTTTCTTAACACCAAAGAGTGGTAGTGTTTTTTCACCTTCAACTTCCCCTATGCTTGTGGTAGTGGCTAAAATGTATGTTGAAATGGGAGTTACACATAAAGAGTTGCTGGTTGACACTCTGAACTGTCAACTGTCATAACATATACAAATGCTACCATAATTAGCCTTGCAAACAAAAGTCAGTATATTTCAATGTTTCAAACAGAATGTGCCTCGCTAAAATATCTCCCCACACTCCTTGCTTCTTACCTCTCCTGCACACTGCAAGATGATCCTACTACTACTACTACTACTACACACAATTGGTCCCTACGTCCTTTAATATATCAATACAGTAGTAACAACCTATTTTAAACATTGACTAATACATCTAATAGCTTAATAAATTGCTTGCACATCAATTATTCCTGGGGTGAAAACAAAACAACTGGAATTGAAAAGGGTATTTTAGGAACAAAAAAATGTAAAGGGGTATTTCCATTAATTGATCAAATTTAGGTCTTTAGCATGTCTTCAAGCTGTGACATCTTACAAAAAATGTTATACCACACAATTGGCGTCGGACTAATGATACTGTTGATATGCAAACTAATATAATTTAAGACAATTCAATCATATCATACCGATCAGTTGACTTGCCAATTGAATAAATTGAATCGCAATAGATTCGTAGGACAGTTGTCATAGTTTGTCTTGATGACTTGGAGTGACATATTGACGGACGATGGGTTACATCGTATACAATATCACTTTGTGATTGAATGCTGATTGTATACTTGTGAATATTGATTCGATGCTGACTCAGGCCGCACGACACACACAACATGGCAGCTGCTGTAGAGAGAGGTGCAGCGACTGACCGTGCATCGTTCCGGTGTAAAATGAGTTAGTCACACTGAATTAAACGAGGAGTGAAATGAGTGTTCACACTGTTATGGCTGAGAAGTGTTGCGTGCCGTGTCTTAAGTACACAGGGTTGTGCGTTAACCAAGGGCATAACTGTGCAAAAAAAAAAAAGTATAATGATAAATAGCACGGTAGTAAATAGTGACAGCAGTAAGGATTGTAAACAGTTCCTTGGGATGACGAGAAGGAGTCTTGACACTGTGGGGTGACAGTATTCGGGAGGAAACTGTGGATGTGACGGTTAGTCTTGATTTTAATAAGTTGATGCCATCTCCCAGAGGAAATGTCTTTGGAACAGATGGTTGCCTAAGAGGGCAGGGTCTCTGGAAACCTCCCTTGTCCTATTCTTTGCCATCATGCAACTCCTTGGGGGTACTGAGAGTCATTGACCAAACACACTGGAGGTTGTCTTTGGAGCCGGAAGAGGGCAGAGATCGACAGTGATAACCCGTAGAGCAGGAAGAGATACATTTCAAACTGAAAAAAAACCCATTACTGACATCAACATTATCAATAATAATAATAACAGATATAATAAAGCATATTACCTATAGTAACTAACTAACCTCACAGTAGGACTAACTATTTCTGTCCTTAATCTCAACTACAATCTTAACTATAAAATATCATCTATACTAGTTGTTAAAACCTTGTACATACATTTTCCTAAACATTCTATGAACAGAAAGTAAGAACAAATAAAAATATGACAAATTTGACAAAACTGATAAATTTCCCTCAACAAACGCTTATCACACAACTGTGAGCCACTAAGTCCATCCACAGCATTTCACAACTATGACATGTTGACACTTTATTTCCACACGTTTCCTGCAAGATAGCCCTTGAGCTATCTTCCTTATTTTGACTTCCTCTTTGCCACGTTGACGCTCAGTTTTCAAACATTTTGTCAGATACACAGTATTCTCATGACCTCTAACTGGACGGATAGAGAGAGAACAGCATTGCACCGGAACACATCTGTTTTTATCATCAGCAGATCCAGTTACTCAGGTAACAGTTTGTCATTTAACTTAACTAAAATCTCAAAATGCAGTATTAATACTTAGCAAGAGGAAAATGTCATACAGTGTACATAGTATGCACAAAATGTTCCTGTTTATTTATTCTACAGACACATCTTTGACTTTGTGAGAACAGGCCCCCCACTTAGTGTATTTGACAAGCTGAGCTGGACACTCTGTTGGAATGGGTGTCAGTTTGTCAAATACCCCAAGTGAGGCGTCATTTGTCTTCAGATTTACCTTAAGCCATCCTGGGTTCCTCAAGGGTCACTCAACAAAACTGGACAACAAACTCAACAAACTACCAGGTCATCGCTTGAAACTAAAAGAGAACTTATAGACATATAAATATATGTCTAATAAATAACATGCAAATGACATAAAAGTAAATCATTCTGAAATGTATGGCACGTCATTGGAAATTTGACAGTAATTGATTATTTTTACTCTGCTAGACTGTTATATAGATTTAATTTGTTGTTTAAAACTCATATTAACACCTCAAATTGTTGTATGTTTTATGGCAGTTTACTTGTTGCTTTAAGTGTTATTACTGTAAATAAATTCTTCTAAAGTGCTCTTTGACATTCCAGACACATGACATGTTAGACTTGTGACTTCCTATATCTATTGTATATGAACCTCAAGACACCTGAGTCAAATGTCATGTAGTTCAAATGCAACTCTGGAAAATCCAGATGGGTATTATTTTCAGTTCCATCTGGTTCTTACACAATACTAGTGTCGTGCAAATATGGAAGTGGACAACTAAAGTCAAAATACAACTCTATATGATATAGGAAAATATTAATCTTTGAACAAGAAAAAGGTCTTGTTGATTCTACCTCTGCTGACCGAGTCCTGACTACTGTAGGCCTACAAAGAATTTTAAGAATTGAATTATCTGTGATAGTTGTGTCAGAGATATATGTACACAGTACTTTATCAAAGAGAAAAAGTGTTTTGAGTGTGTGCGCCTCCAGGTTGTTGACCACAATATTTACCTCTGTTACATGAATTCATCATTGTTGTTGGTGAGACCAACCAGTGTAATTTAATATTTCTG
>OMKK01084101.1:0-21457 GCA_900302305.1 Polymixia japonica | reverse complement strand
CAATTATAGACAGACAAGCCTGAAACCTCATTTACGAGTTTGAATTCAGGGGGGGGACATGTCTAATCCCTTGTATGTCATGTGGTGTGCTAGCACATAATAGGATTCAACGCAAGTGTTAGCCTACATAGCAGAGGCTGACAGGGAGGGAGGAAGAGTGGAATGTCACACACACACACACACACACACACACACACACGCAAGCCATCATGTACGTACGCACTTAAAGCCTGGATACCTGCAGGTTGATAACTCGTTTCGTCATATGTCTGCGTAAGAGTGCGTACGTGTATGTATCTGAATTATGACCTTTTTGAGTGACTCATATTGCCTTTATTGCTTCCATATGTGTCTTTAGGGAGGTATTAATGTCTTATATACCCTTGTGTGCTGTATGGGTTAATGCGTGGAAGTGGCGTGGACGCCTGGAGTGTATCTTCTTTCTGTCTGCAGAACTGTCAAGCTACAAGCTATAGCATGGAAGTTGTGTGGGGCTGAAAATAAAACATTGCTCTCAGGCTATTTTCCTGCTCAAATTATGCAACAGTCCTCTTCAGAGAATACAGCAAGCTTCAAAGAGAATGCTGGAGCTTGATGTCTCACTCTCTCTCCCCCATCTTGCTCTACATCTCTCTCCCTTCTTGCCCCTCCTCCTCTTCTCTCTCTCTCTCCATCTCCTCTTGCCCCCTCCCTCTTTTGGTCTAGTTGGCTGGTGCTCCTCTCGCTAGCGTCTCCATCCTCCCTCCCTTCGTGGCTAAAACAGCCTTCTCGCTCGTCGCCTTTGTGCAGTGTGTCCTTTTCACCACTAGATGGAGGGTGCGCTTTTGGTTTCACTCTCTGACAGGCCTCTCCTGACAGTTAATGGGCCTCATTCACAAACAGTGCCTACGCACAAATCTCGTTCGTTCGTACGAACGTTTTAAGCACAAATCCGGGATTCATCAATATTTTCTTACCTGAATTTGTTCTTACTCTGCGAACAAATGCAGAACTGCCTCAGACCATGTGTACGCACAAATGATGACCCTACTTTCATTTTTAAAATATAAACACACACCCTTTAACTAAATGCATAACATATTAAAACTGCATTAACTAAAAAATACTTTAATAGACTACACTATTTAAAACCAGTAATTTACTAATGCATGGGCCAAATTTATTTAATAACCATCAAATTGACGCCTCTTCATCCTCATCAATTATTGTCATAATTAAAATATTAAACTATAAAAGGTGAGTTACAATGGAGTATATGACAATTTCCATATTGAAATGCAACAGTTTTGGTTGCATTTTGATCGGTCACTCCTACCAATTTCTAGTGCCATCAATTTGCGCATATGTAGCCAATGTGCAACTGGTTAATTGGTAGCCTATTAAAAGCCATACAGGGTATATGAAGGATTGTGATTCACCTTCAAGCAAGTGTTAAGATGGCATATCAAGCCTTGATGGAAAATATTGCAGCCCGTGCCGTCGGGAGAGAGCGCCAGGACATGTTTGAAGAGAGCGGCGAATGGGTTATCAGTCGTTTCTGACTGCCAAGACAAGTTCTCTCCAACTTCGGTTTCCTGGCTACAGGAAATAACAGATCGGGCTGGGATTTCGCAACCTTCTCATGCGCTACAACCACGTCCATGCCATAATAGAGCGCACCTTTGGGCTGCTCAAGGGCCGTTGGATGTGTTTGGACACAGCTCCTGCATACCCCTGAGAAGGTGGCATGCTGCGTCCTTCACAACATTGCAATGGACCATGGCATTCCTCTACCACCTGGAACAGAACCCCAGCTAGACTGCAGGCCACATGACGCACAACCAAATGTGGGACCTCCCAGCAGGGCTGCACTTCAGACTCACCATGAGTTACTCCAGCGTCTGTAATATTGACAAATTAAAATGCCTAGTTTTACGATATTTTATTTACGAGCAAACGGAATAATACTATTATGGAAACAACCGACTTTTCCATGTTAGACACTTAAACATGTTCCAAAATTGAAACCACTAATGCAATTATAGGCTACCATACGGTATCTGGAGCATATCTACATTTTTCTGAAGCAAATGAAACGCACATTTCAAAACATGCACTTATTTATTACAGAGGACATCCAATAATTGTTTCACTGTTTCATTCATGTCTTTTAGGCCTGTCACCGTCTCCTCCTCTCATCCAGGAGAGCCAGTTCGTTCTGGACAAACTCGTCGGTCAGGACGCGGGCATGCCGACGCGATTCCTGGGGCGTTTGGGAGGTCGACTGTGCTGCTGTCAACTGGAAGTGAGAGGTCGACGGCACGTCATCCTCCACTCCAGCATCATCTCTAGGCCTTCGATTCAAATAAAAAGTTTTTGTTTGCATTGCTATTTTCATTTGAATAAAATGTCAGAATGTTATTCTGATTTGCATTGTACTCATTAATTAAAAATAAAACGCAAGGCAATTCAAAATATCATCTTAAAAGTATGAAATAAATTACCTCTGGGTGAAATTGTTTTGTGTGTGTGTGTGGGGGGGGGGGGGCGTGCTTCTCTGTTAATCCAACAACGTCACTGCTTTCTCCATGAAACACCTCTAGGCAAACGTATTTCCTTATATAGAGAAATGGGGGCGTGGCAGTATGCGAATTGCGGACGCGCGCCTGTCAATTTAGAATGATTGTGATTCACTAACATGCGCGCGGTGGTAAGAACAAAATTGGCCGGTGCGCACGCGTCATCATGAATCCGACGGTAATTTTTTCGTGCGCACGTACTTTGTGCGCAGTGGTGTTTAGAAAGGCCATTCTATGTAAATGAAAGAGGAAGTTCATTTTCGGAACTGAAAACATTCAAAACCTTCCTCTCTGCGGAAATGCTGTCTGGTTGCTGTAGACTTGTGTAATAATAGGCTTTCATACATCCTGAACGGTGCATTGAACAATTCACTGCTATTTAGTTTGCATCAGTGTAAGACAATAACAGGACATTAGATTTTAACAGTGCATTATAGTCCAAATGGTAAGAGCACACTGGTCTGTGGTGTTTTGAATGCCCTACTCAAAGTATATAATTATGAAAAGCAGACACATACAAAGGGGTGGGGGGACCTGACAACCAGACACAGACAGACAGGAGGAGAGCAAAGAGGACAGACATGCAGAGCGTTGATGTCCATCTTCCTGGCCGTCTGGCTGCAGCATTAGTTATCATGCAGGCTAATAATAGTAGTTTACTCAGCAAAGCCTACTTAACCGCTGTAAACACTGGCATGGGGACAGAGAGAGAGAGACAGGGATAGAGATGTGGAAGGAGAGAAAAAAGGAAGGGAGATTGCCAATAGAGAGAAAACCCCTGAGCACTGGAATTAGTTTGTTTGACCGCTGCATCCTTAATCTCTGATGGCCTTCTGTTTTCTGGCCTCCATTTCTTATCTCTTTCATTCACCATTGCTGTGCCTCCCCTCTTTTCTCCCCGTCCATCCATATTGCTCTTTCTCAGTTCTTAATCCTCTTTCTGCTACATTTTCTACTCTTGCCGTCGTTGTCCACGGCGTCGGCTCTTTACATTATTTGCTGCCTGAATTGACCTCTATTCTTCCGCTTCTCTTTTCCGTTCACCGTCCCATACCTTTCCCCTGTTTTAAACTTCCCTGTGCGCACGTGTGTGTCCAGTTGTGGCTGCACGTGTCCGCGGCCCGGGCCTAATCTGCTTGCGGCCAGGTATTACGAATGTGCCGCTGCCTGGAGTCCTAGCATCCCGGGCGTGGGAACAAAGCATGCTGACCAGGTGAGACCATGGGAAGGCCCATCGTGGCCGGGCACGGGCGGCATGAAGACATGAGACATGAGAGCAACATGAAGACATGAGAGTGAATCACACTGCAGCAAAACACAGCCTCTTTCCTGCTACCAGTAGACGTGGCAATTGTGTAAGAACCCACATTTGTCAGTCGTGTTACTGACCTCAAGGTACAGTAAATAGGAGAGGTAGTCCTATCCTAACAGTCCAGAGCCACAAACAATATTCTGTGTAATACCATTTGTTTACATTGCAGCAGTTAGGTGCGGTCTTTCGCAAGCTGTCCGCATCCATGTTGTGAAAGTGCGGTGTGTAAACTTCCTCATTTTTAATCAGAGAGAGAATGCCAACACCTTTGCAAAGGCTTAAACGACTCCGAGTTTGACTCATAAGCTTGTCCTTGTTCTGGAGGACCGCGTTCCCCAATAGTAGAGGGCTTGCATGGGCGACTGATGAATCATCAATGGCAAAAATGTGGTTGTGGTTGTCAAAGATCTAGCTTCAAGCACATCAGGGAAGGACAAAACAGAGCCGGTGGATGAGTCAAAGACAGAAGGACAAACAAGAAGGGATTTTTGTAGTCATCAAATGGTGGACTTGGGTTGTTTGATCACCTGCTGGGATTTGCAGGGGGTGTGATGAGCAGTAAGCACAAACAGAGATCCATAATGAACCTCCCACACACACACACACACAGTCTTACACAGACTGAAACACACACATGCACACAAACTCACAAAGTGGTGCATCTTAAAATCTCCCCAGGGGCGCATTCAAGACACTCACACTCACACACACACACACACACACACACACACAAGAAGGTGCATCTGACTCATTAATCCATATCCCACCAGGTTAAACAGCAGTCTCTGCATGTGCCACTCTAATCTGTAGAGTCTCTGTCATTTACGTCCTCTTATCCACCAGCACCATCACCACACACACACATACACACCCTCTACTAACCAGCCTTCAGCCACTAACCCTAGCCAGAAATCCTTGGGCCATACAGTGACCCAATAGGCCAGCAAACCCGGTCCAAGTTTAGCAGATGGACCCCTATTGATAATTAATTAATACACACACACAATGTTGTTACAGTGCCAGTCAGCAGTATAATTGTCAAGACTATGATCTCGCTCATGGATCATTTTGGCTGTATGGATTTCACATCAAAAGATTACTGTAACATAGAGCTCGCAATCTGTTCCCTTCATTAATCCAAGGAGGTTAATAGAGTTCAGTCTGATCTAATTCCGCATCAGAGCCAAACAGGCGTAGTCTTCAAAACAGTTGGGAGTTCTTGTATGTGAGTTAAGGGGCAGGCTGTTGTGTTTTTCCATACAGACCAGGGATGACATTGACTGTGCCACTGTGCCACCCTGTCCTTGGTGCGGTGTGACGAGAGCCAGGGGACTGCGCAGAGTCACTAACCTCTCCAGAGCTCTCTGAGAGCCAATATTCTCCTTGATTCAACAGGACCCCACGCCGTCTGCTGATAGGATGAGAGTGAGAGGCGGGAGGGGTAAGGGTGGTGGGATAGGCCATGACATCGCCAGGTGATATCTCCACGGCAACCCTGGGCCAGTGTGAGCATAAACACAGAGTACAATAGAAACAATAAAGGAGGTAGGCTTTTACGCCAGCGCAATAACACACCCACACAAACACACACACACACACACACACACACACACACTGCACCTTGAAACCGTTGACATTCACCTGCCTCACACTCGCTTCCCATCTCTTTAGCATTATTCAGTAGTATAGTATTTTACAGTAGCAGTGACACATTGTGAGGACAGAAAGACAGTCATATATCATCAAAGAGACAGACAAAGAGACAGAGAGCGAGAGAGAGAGAGCGCGCGAGAGAGAGAGAGTGGTGTATAGCATATACGTAAACCGCACTCAAAATAAAACTCAGCTCTACGGTTATGTGCTGTTTGTGGGTGTTTACGTGCGGGGGTGCAAGAGTGTGCATCACTCTGTACGTTTCTAGCCTCTTCCTGTTCAGTCACCCGGAGGGAGGAAGGTGACAGAAACACAGTGATCTCTACTGTATGTCAAACCAAACAAGATTAGACAAAAGCCCCATCCAGCGCCATATGGTCAAATGTCCTACTGGGGGATGGGGGGGGGTGAAAGCATTCGTGTTAGTGCACACCTGTGTGTTAGCGCACGTGTGCGTGTGTATGTATGTGTGTGTGTGCGTATGTGTTTTTTGGGTGTGCGCGGGTGTGAGCATACGTAAACATTCGTATCATCAAAGTTACAGTGACGCTTCCAAGTTTAACTTAACACACTAAAAGCTCAGATATTAGGTGATATCTCCTTATCTCTCTGTCTGTCTCTCACTATCTCTCTGTCTATCTCTCTGGCACCTTTTCCTGTTGATTGTAACAGAGGAACCCGTGGAGAGATCGGATGTATGCATCAGCCTGGGTCGGAGTAGTGTCAGCCTATTCATTAGCACGTTTTGACGAGATGTAAGAAATGAAAGAGTAACACGATGAGCTCGGCGAGAGGAAATACTTGGGTTGAATTCTGGCGTATTTTTGACACTCTTCATCCAGAGTGTCTAACCATGAGGGACTAGGACAGGACACATGGTTGTAGGACATACCGGAATGTTGCGGGGATCAAACCTGTGATCTTCGGAAAACAGGACAGAGTGTTAAACCGCTAGGCCGTGTGTCACCTGTCATGTCAACATGGGACCACACTGGGTCACTTTGTTGAGCAATCATTATCACTATAACACTTGTCTTGTCACCTTAGGAGAAGTAGGAGAAGCTGGCTTTGAAACCAGAGTTATTACAATGCTGCAGGACACTGGAAAAAATGTCAATTCCCTTCATTCTTAAGATACAGGTTCTGCATCCTCTGTGTCTGTGTGTGTGTGCGTGCGTGTGTTACTATTTTCTCTCCTAACCTCTAATCTCATTTACAGTCTAATTAGACTAGGCCCTGGTACAGTTAGTTACGCCAATCAAAAAGGAAAAGAACAGCCATGCTTGCATCCCTGTGTGGTGTGTTTGCAGACAGAAAGAGAGAGAGATGGAGAGAGAGTGATTGTGTCAGATTACGGTAATGCTTATTATTGAGAGATAAGCATTCATATTTAAATAATTTAAAATGCTCTCTCTCTCTCTCCTTTCTTTGTGTCGTCGACTGGACTAAAGACTAAGACTAACCTGTTATTTTCTTTAGTCTCATTTTGTTTGACTGTAGGCTTGTTATTCATTTGTTCAGTCAGCTTAACACAGGATTTAGAATAATAAACGTTCTGCCTAGGCTGGCTATCCATTACTCTTGGAGCCATAATTGCAGAAGTCCAATCACTTTGGGGTTTTTTTAAGAGTAGACTTTGAAACAGTCAGGAGAATTCTGTCTCAAGACCAGAGCTCTGTTTAGCTCTGTTCAAATGGTATTCAAAGGTCACATAAACTAATCACATCTTAAATTCAATTATTTAACTTGCAGCCAGTGTAATGAAGCAGGAATTAAATTAGGATACTCACTTCTCCTTTTGCTGCTCAAAAGCCTAGCTACCCAATGTTTAACCAGCAACAAAACCGTTGTGTGTATGTGTGCATGTGTTTACATGCGTGCATGTGTGTCCCACTGAACCGTTTCCATGGCTGTAACGCCAGTATTTCCCTCGGTGTAGACAATGATGTACTACCTCGCAAACTTGCCAGTGCCGTTTTCATCTAGCCTGGGAACCAGACGAATCTGCGAGCTCATGTTTTATTTGCTCTGGCAGATGCGTCTGGTCCCCCTCCCGTTCAGACAGATTTCCAGCCGGCCTGACTTGGGCCGGGCTAATCACAACCATTCATCTAATATGGGGCGGGTTTGATACGATGACTGTACAGAGGAGCACCGTTGAGGCATTTTCGCGAACAACCAAGATGGCTGCCGCTGATGCCGCTCTGCCAATCAGAGCAAGTATATCCACGTTTTGTTGCTCTGATTGGTTGTAGGTCTGTCTAATTGCGTCCAGAGGCATTTTGGTCTGTGCCCATTGATAACGCCCCTTGGAAATCGAAAATGAACTGAGAGGTTCCAGACTAATTCATATTTGCGAATTGGTTTGGCGATGTCAGGCTAGTTGTCGTCTACGCTACTCTAGTGAATGCTACGGGCTTGTGAACACGCAATATTGTTTACAAGGTTCTGAGTCAATAATATCTAGTAACCAGTATCATTATCCCGTGATGATACCAGCCAGTAACTATAAGGTGTAGCTAACCGTGCCAAGTTAGTGTGGCTGCACATACATATTTATATGTGTGTAGAGGTTTGCGCATGTGTGGTTATGTGTCGTTGCAGCTGACCCCTATGTCACTGCAGCTGAGACAGAGATGCCACCTCAGCATTACAAAGAGAGGCAGACAGAGTGATAGAGAGAGAGAAAGAGAGGACACCTAGCGAGTGATGGTTCCCATCCACATCAAGAATGGACATAAGACTGAGTGGGAGAAAGGGAGGGAGGTCAGCTGACTGACTGGAGGTCAAACATGTCTGTCTATCTGACAGCTTTTCTGTTTGTCTGCTTAACTGTCAGTCTGCCTGACTGTCTGTCTGTATGCCTTCCTTCCTGTCTATCTGTCTGTTTGTCTGTCAGACTGTCTGACTATCTGTACTTGTTTGTCTGTTTGCCTGCCTTTCTCATCTGTTTGTCTGGCTGTCTAGTGTACAAACCATTGGAAACACTTGCTCTATCCATGAAACTGACTGGTGAATAAATCCTGGTGAAATGATTCCAACTATTACATCCACTTCAGTCATGAAGCGGAAATGTAGACAAAGGTGTAGATTAGGATGAAAGAAGGATTTGTAAGCCATGGATATTCTTTGTAGACTGAATATCTCCCTCTCTGCTTGCCTGCCTGTATGTCTCTCTGTCTGTCAAAGACAGAGATAGAGATCTGAGCCTGAGCAGTCTGTCTGTCTCAGAATACCTTTTACATTCTGTTCAAATGTAATGACTTTTTAACGACTTTCAAAACCTAATTCCTTCAAATTAAGGGACTCAACATGAACCGTTTTGCGACATGAATTAGGATTTACCACCATGTAAATACTATAGATTTAAGTAGAAAGCCTTAAACGTAAACGGACAATGTCATTTTTTTAGCACCTTGCTCAATCACGCAATGGAGCTGTATTCTCAGCTTTTTCACAAAATTCACAAAATTGTAAGGATTTTTAAGGCATGTGGGAGAGCCCCGCCAGGATGAGTAGGCTATTTTATTTTATGTCATGCGGCGTGCAGTGTGCAAGAGTAGCGACAGCTTACAAAGATTTGTATGCATGGCATAGCTTTTACAGTTTAGTGGGTGATTGTGCTGGGTGGGTGTGCTGCTGTCCATGTGAAAAGTACACTTGGTGACATGCAGGTATCTTACTTCAGTGGGCATTAATATAATTAATCACACATGGACACTCATAGTCAAGAAGCTGACCTGTTGACCAAGCTCAAGGACAAGGCATACTGTCATGTGACAGATCTGTTAGCCCAACACTACTCTATGCTGATAACCCCAACAGTAGTTATCTTAAGTGGCCTCAGACCTACCTTGAAATCTAGCATTGGACAACATACAGTGGAGAACTAGATTCTGTATACATGCACTAATAATGATTCTGTTACCAGACACTGGGCAGATAATAGACTAAAATAGGGTATTAGTAACAGAGAATCTTCTGACACAAAAAAAACCCCCACAAAATAAATAATAAATAAATAAAATAATTCAATACTAAGAGCCATGTTTAATGTGCTAGAAATCAAGGCTAGTTGGCTTGGCTTTTTCTGCCTTTTTCACACATGGAATGGTGTTAGATCTCTCTAATGAAGAGAAGATTAATTATATTTCAATCAAAATTGTCCAACTGACCGTAAATTATAGTCGTAGTCTATATTGTGCTCTGTTAAAGTTATAGATCACATACACAGCATCAGCTGATGCTTCAAGTTCACAATTGGGAACCATTTTGGCAGTGGGCAAATGTTATTGGTGCATTGCTAATTATCAGTACTCTCATATGAATGCCAACATAGTGGTAATGACTCTTTTAGCAGTTTTTCGTAGTAGTGTCATGGAAGTATGTTACCAACACTATTACTATAGTTACAGATAGACCTGAGACAAAATGTAGATAGAATGTTGAATCATTGCCCTTTTTTCCTCCAAAATCAATGTTTAGCCACCATTATTTCAAAACAGGTTCAGCAAATAGTTGGCTACATAGTTCAAGGCCTTGCGTGTGTGTGTGTTATATGCATTTGTGTGTGTGTGTTTGTGTGTGTGTGTGTGCGCACACAAACACACACAAACACACACACACACACACACACACACACACACACACACCACGCACCGAGAGTCAGGGTTCCGACCTCAGCCTAGAACAGATTGTTCAGGGCGACTGAAAGTCAGTGCAGGTGTCTCTCACTTCACTTCCTCCACTTAAGGAGTTGCCTTGTGGGACCTGACGTTCTTGCTGCATAGTACAATGTAATTGGTTGGGAGGAATGTAACACCGCATTTCTAGCGTACAGGAAAGGGAGGTGGATTCATTCACTTCCTATTGGTAGGCTATAGGCCTAGCCCACCGTGTACCTATAGTCGGAGAAACCAGACATTCGTACAAACACCTACCTTTTGAATCGCAATCTGCGCAGAATTTATTCTCTTCCAGTGCTAGTAAAGAGTTGAGGACAGCCTGGTATCTGTCAATGTCTTTCACAGATTTGCCCGTCATCATTGCACTATTTCACCACCTCCAAAGTCCGTAGTCCTTGCAGGCTATCTGCCAATAGCCTGTTAAAATTGTGCCAGTTTTTTTTAATGAGACCAATAGGCTACAATGCAGAAGCGATGCGCCTCGTTCCTCTTCCTTTTCGATCGAGTAAAGCGAGTTTGTTTCACAGCGATGGGATAACGACCCAGCATGTAGGTTATTCTAAGTATATAACGAAATATAAATTACCGAAAAATAGCACGTGATTGGTAGTTTTGAAAATGTAATACACTCGACTTTAAGGCGCATCTGTATCCAGTGATTTGTATCGAGTCCTCTTCCTCTGACAATCCTCTCACCTCCCCTCTCTGTTACTGGCAGCGGCGCGGCGGCGGGGCGGCTTGCCCACACACACACACACACACACACGCACACACACATGCACGCACGCACGCACACACAAACACATACACAGAAAAACAAGTCCAGGAAGGCGTTTGGAGCCTGTTATCTATGCATCTAACATTGTATCAGTCAACATGGATTACAAACAAAATGTTTAATAAGACGTTAACCTTATTTTTCTGCTTTATATAAAATATGATCAATTATGTCGTCTCATAATGTCAGTATATCTATAGAGAGAGAGAGAGAGAGAGAGAGAGAGAATTCCGCCACCCTGTGGTTATTTTGAGTATGTTTGAGAAGTAGCTTTGCAGCCATGTCTCCACTTGCACTCCAGTCCGCCAGGTGGCGCTGGTGTAATTTTCCCTCCCGGGTCCCGGAAAAGCAGCGGAGGAAGAATCAGGTTGACAGCTGACAGGAAAGAAAGCAAGAGCCACTGCCGATCACGGGAACTGCTTAACGAGAAACAAATAAATAAAGGATTAATATCGAGCGCAAGCCTGTAACGCAATACACCATGTCCAGGCAATCTAACCGAACGACAGACAACAAGAAGATGGTAAGCGACTCCCTCCAGCAGGCAGGATTACGTTAGCAACATGCTAACCACAGACAGCTAGCTGACTGAGCTGATTTAGCTCCTTCTTGTCTCCCTCTTGGTCAACTATAGTGTTTAGAAGTAACGTTTAATCACTTTAGTTAACATTCAGTGCATTGTTGATCATAGCAGGCTTTGACTGGATGGGAGACATGAGCTCAGCTGTAGCAAGCAAAGTATCTAACGTTAGCTAGTCAGTCCTAGCTGTCCAACTCCCTGCTAAAACCTGACAGTCTGATGTGTACTACTACTACTACATCTGTATTGATCTGAAAACCTTTAATCTGTCTAATGCAAACGAGGGTGACGCGTCAAGAGCTGAACCAAGCAGTCATACTGCAGCTATAGCCCATCCTAGAAGTGGCTGATTATTTTTCCCCAAAACCACCAGGGGGAACTGACTACTTTTGATTTATTTCACCCTTGAGTGAACCCATCTAATCTGAATGCTTTGTGCTTCAACTCACTCTAAACACCTTGAGTAGGGTTATGACAATTTAAAGACAACCAGTTAAGTTCAAGTTCAAACTTTATTTGCCATGTCAACAGAGTTGATTGGAATTTGTTTTGGTGCAGTACAGTGAAAGACATACATATACAATAGAGAAAAACAGTAAGAAAAACAGGTAATCAGGCATACATGACATACATACATGAATACTTAAAACTGATGAGAGCCATTTATAAAGTGCATTCTGCTGTATCAACGTCTCAGGTACCTGTGGCTTTATGCAACTACTGTCCGCATGTTAAGGTGCGGGTATAAAAAGTGCATCTGCGTTCATAAGGCGAACGGCCTCTAGGTATGTGCTGTTCTTGAAGCGCGATGTCCTGCACTTAAGAGACATAAGTCTCCTACCGGAGGGCAGAGGTTTAAAAAGGGAACTCGCAGGGAGGAAGAGGAAATTAGATTTGCATTGAAATTGAAGAGGAACTGGATTATGATATCTATGATATCTTGTTTTTTCCTGGCGTGGACTAGTTGCATCGTCATTACTATAATGTACTTGGAGACTCTCTGCTTCCATCAGGGCTTCCCTTATGTGATTGGTGTGATTTTGAATTGTACTAATAATGTTGTTGTAACTTGGTCTCTCCTGTAGAACTCGGAGCTGTTCACGCTGACGTACGGGGCCCTTGTCACCCAGCTGTGTAAAGACTATGAGAATGACGAGGAAGTCAACAAACAACTGGACAAGATGTAAGCGTCCTCATACTTGTTCCCATCCAAACGATTTTTAAGATAACTTTTAAAAAGGCACAAAAATAAAATGCCAAATATGTTTCTATCAGCTGGGTTGAAGAAAACTTATCCATGAGAAAAATATATGCATGTGTAAACACTGCATCCTTATTTATTTGACAAATGCGTTTACAATGCTATTTGGCACATTTTTTAATTGACAATAAAATTCCTGCCTCAAGCGAGGTGTGTTTGTAGGTGTAAACATAACCCTTCCTGTTTGTCTCCAGCGTGTGAAATGTGCCACTTCATTTCCCTCATTGTCGCTCACTCTCACTTTACTCATTACTCACTAAACTGACAAAATAGTGGTTGTACTGTTGGCCCATTAGCACCAACCCTAACACTACTCTGACACACTCAGCTGCTCGCTATTTGTGTGATCGTCTCACACACATCCTCGTTAGAGGCCTCGGCTCTTCCTGTGCACATTTCTTGGATTTGATGGATTCCTTCTTTGCCTACTTAAGCAAAGAACACTGGTACAAATGTGTGAGACAAAGAATTTCTCTGTAAGATCCTACCGAACACACCATTTTGCAGACAAAAATACAAATTATATTTGGTTTTTAACTTGGAAATGACAATCATCCCGGAAATGACAATCATCCCGACACTTCTGGTTTTGGAGAGCCCTTCCCGACACACACACACACACACACACCTAAGCTCCCTCTAAGCTAAGTCGTGCTGAGAGATGGGGCTTGTCTTACATGACCTTAGGAGGCCGTGAGTCTACAGTGTCCATTTGACAGTGTTATGCCAGTTTCCAGTCTGCTGGTCAGAATCAGACCAGGTTAGGATCAGGATGCATCTCTTGGTGCTGGGCGGGGGAAATAGCCCTGCCCCCCACCCCCTTATCAGAATCACCTTCGTTTGCCAAGCGCACGGACCAAGAATATGCCTCAGAGCGATGGGAACCGGCTGCTATCTCAGTGTAGCCCATTATCTTCCTTTCTCCTTTCTGTGTAGCGCTTTGTCCGTTTTTTCCAAGTTTCTTTCCAAAATGACTTTATCTCCTCCCCTCCCCTCTCACTTTCACAGGGGCTATAACATCGGAGTACGTCTGATCGAGGACTTCCTGGCACGCTCCAGCGTTGGCAGGTGTCAGGATTTCCGAGAAACGGCCGATGTCATCGCTAAGGTAACGGGGGGAGGCTTCCAAGCCAATCAGAGCGTGACCGTGGAATTCTCCCAAGATGGAGGGAAGAAGTTAGGGGAGGATGGAAGGGAGGAAGCCAGATTGAGGAGAGAGGTCAAGGAGAAGCAGCCTAAGAGTTGACCAGAAAGAGAAGAAGGGGGAGAGTGAAAGATGAAAGCAAGGGAGAAAGACTCCCGTTGACATTTAAGCTAAAAACTAGTCTATGTTATTTGTAAGCATTTGCCTTTCTCCTCTGCGACTTTCCATTCTTCTGCAGTCATAGAGCTAGTGGAATATCTCAGCTACGTCACCACAATATCAGCTGGCGCGTGTGTGTATAAGCAGGTCGCACACATACGCCTGAGCAGGACTTTAGGGCAAGGTTACATTCATCACTATCTCAGGAAGTGAGGTTCACTTAAACAGGCACTGAAAGGCAGTTTATTTGCCCCGAAATGTGATGCAAACCGATTGACACCCCATCAAATTGAATGACACCCAGTCTCTGGTAAAGTAGCTATTATTCACTCCTTTACCGATCTGTCAGATAGCTGGTTCACATTATAGTGTGTCTCTGTTGACAAACTGGTCCTGCGCATTCTTTGAATCGCCCTTTGGGTCAACTGTCTGTAACAACGCGCTGGTCAATCCTTCTCTATTCCACTCTCCTTATGCTTCCCACCCGAGGAGTGTGGGTGAGAGACGGTTATAGGGCTTCCTCGTCTCATTTTGTAAAAGTCAAAAGTCACCCGTGCTGACTGACAGGACAGACGGCCAGACGACGCAGCGCTGAAGGCAGACTTACATTGTTCACCACTCCAGCTGTTCTCAAGGTGCCTAGCGAAGTCATTCCACAGATGTAACCTCACACCGGCAGAGGGAACTAGCCTTGGGTCGTGTCTGTAAATGGAGCAGTACTATGGGACAGTGGTTTGGAAGGCGTAGTGATAGCCTGGCCTTAGGATATCATGTGATCCCCGGCTAAACTCTGCAATAACCACTGTCATTCCACAGAACATATGCTGAAGAGCTCCATTGTCAGTTCAAAAACAGGGTTGCACAAAAGTAAGAAAATGAACAGTGTTGTTTTAGGAACTGAGTCCTCCAAGCACAGGTCAGCCTGTGGATCTATTAATCAATATTCTGTTGGGGCGGTGGAGGTAATCTTGGTTCTGGGAGTCAGGTTTGCTCCTGGGACTGTTCCAGATTCAGCTGCAGTTAGCGTTGCAGTGTAGGAATGGCTCTTATTTGGATATTCATGTCATTATGCAACCAGATCAGATCAGATGGAACTTTAATGATCGCCATCAGGAAATCAGGTCGTCGGCATAGAATCAGGATGTAGATAAGCAGCACAAGTCCGGGAGTACTAAGATAAGGTACTTAAGATGATATATGGACAGTTGCGCTTTGATTGCAGTTGTAATTATTTTTGGTGCGTAAGGCCAAATGAGGAATTGTTGAATTGTTGATGAATTGTTCTTTTTCCAGCTGTGACACAGCCATCTCAATTAATACACAAGGAAACACTGCTGTTTTGCTGAATTCCACCCTTTTCTGTCAAATAGTCATTGGACTGTGTTTTAATTGTATTCTATACTATCTATCCATCCACCATTGCTGCAGGTGGCTTTTAAGATGTACCTGGGTATCACCCCCAGTGTGACCAACTGGAGCCCAGCAGGAGATGAGTTCTCCCTCATCCTGGAGAACAACCCCCTGGTGGACTTTGTGGAGTTACCTGATAACCACAACACACTCATCTACTCCAACCTGCTGTGTGGGGTCCTCAGAGGAGCCCTGGAAATGGTAAGGTCAATAGGTCAAGAGGTGTGCGTGTGTGTGTGTGTGTGTCTGTATATATTTATATATATATGAGCAGTTCAGCCAAAAAGCTACACATCTATTTAAGGAAAATAATCACCCCATTAAGTATACAGGATCCAGTCTGTAAAAGTGCTAGTGTTTTGACAACCAAAACCTACCTGCTATCCTTTAAAAACTACTATAATTTTAGTTTTATTGTTTTTATTATCAATCCCTTTGTAGTAGGTGGGAATCACATTTGGGAATGAAACTCCTCATATATGTAAAGTGGTGTGTCTATTCAGCTGTCTGTTGACAGTTTCTGTTCCTGTTGGTCTCGAATGTTGTTTTAGTATCAAGGTTATTAACCAAAAAATAAATGAAAAGGAATTGTGGAAAAAAAATGAATAACCCGAAATTTAAAAATAAAAGAAACTTAAAGAACTACAACTAAACTAAGTTGAACTAATGCTGTTGGTTTTAAACTAGTCATGAATGTGGCGAGAGCAGTAATTTTATGCATGACGTGGAATTATTATCCTCCTTTGTTGAATGCGATTATGCCACAACCACAAGATGGTGTTACAGACCTGGTCCACACCAAGCCCTTTTGTCCTTGGTTTACTGGCAAGAGGGGAGTTAAACTGCCACTGTCATGGCAAGCGTACAATATGGGAGAAAGCATACAAGTCCTTTATTTATAAATACTTTTTTAAAATGCTTTGACTGACAAATCCTACTTAGTTGTGGTGGGTAGTGAGGTCTGCAGCGTGCATCAAGGGCAACAAACCCCACATTTCACAACGTTTACACAGGAGGCCTTATTAGTCAGACAGGATGAGAAATGACAGGTGGCATGCAGTGGTATTATGAACATAAAACCTGAAAACATTAAATATGTCAGATATTTTGACCTAAGTTATAACATGGGTATATATCATATGAATATTCTTCATTTTTTGTAAAATATGTGGGGAAAACTAGAACCAACTCAAATGCTTTGAAAAACTAAACTAAAACTAACAAATGCACAATAAAAACTTAAACTAAGCTGAATAAAACAAAGTGGAATTGCAACTTAAATAATTCTGTAATGTCTGTACTTTCAATTAAAGTTGTAGTGTGCTTTCAATTAAAACCTTTCTGACCCTAATTCAGGTGCAGATGGCAGTGGATGTGAGGTTCGCACAGGACACTCTGAGAGGGGATAATGTAACAGAGATTCGTATGAAGTTCATCAAGAGGATTGAAGAAAACCTACCTGCTGGAGATGAGTGATGGACTGGAGGACATGTCTCCTTTGACTCTTCCTACCTATGAAACCCATACCTTCCCATATGGACTGACAGAACGACTGGAGAGAATCTCAATATTCCAAAGTATCTTGTTTTTCCTTGCAACCGTGACATTGCCTAGGTTGATCTGAAAGACGTGGGATTAAATGATAATTCCGTCCATTTTCGACCTGGATATCATTTTCCTGTCTTTTTTCCGATCATAACGATCAGCTCTGACCAAAATCTCATCAATTGCTTTGTTGCAGTACTTATGGTCTCAGTTGGCTAGGATCGCTACACTCCAATACAGTCCTGCTGGCAACACCCCAAAATCCGATCCCAGTATCACCCAGAACACCCAAAATGGTTGACACTCATCCTGCAACGTCTGTAAATAGATGTTATTAAAAATCTAAATACAATGCCTGTTTTGTACAGTTTTGATGCTTCAACACTTTCTTTCATGCACTGGGAGACTGGCTAAGATAACATCAGAACTGTACTGATTTTTTTTTTTTGGAGTGTCTAATTGCCCAGCAGGATTGTGTTGGAGATCGGAAAAGATAGGAAAATTAGTTCCAGGTTGAAAATGGCCGGAATTAATCTTAACAGGATTCCTGGTCCTTGGTTGGTTGAACGGAATCAAGGCTAGAACTTAATTTAGCAAATAAGAAACTCCTTCCTCATTTCTTAGCATCTTCTTTTCTGATCTCATTTTGAAAATGTTTTTTTTTTTTTGATGAGTGGATATAGGAAATTAAATTCTGTCAAGGGGGAAAGTATCATTGTAACCTGTCAAAACACACCTGATCTGTAAAATGGCCTTGCGACCTTGAATCCCTCCTGGGTGCGAACAATAAAACTTCCTAGGTTTTTACCTGAGGTTTAGGTCTGTTTTATGGATTAGGTTTGAGGACAAATGTTATTTGGTTTGTATATTTAAGAGCAGCAGTCAGTGTACAAGGCAGAGAGAACTCCTTAGACCATTTAGCTGTTAACATCACAAATGGAAAGTGTCTATTTCTTTAACTGATTTTGAAATGTAATATAACTTCAATGAACAGCACATTGATTTAATTTGGCCATGTACAGTGCAGAGCGGTGTCTTCAATTCGTGCGAGGACAGAAATCCTTACATTGAAATATGTTTTTATGTTTGTTTTTTTGGTCCTTTTTTAAGTCATATGTTCGATACTAGTGTCAACTATACGGCATGTTAACTTATGTAGTTGGATATGTCATAAATCTGACATATTTGATATTAAGCTGTGGTTTTGTGTGTTTGTTTATCTTTGCAGTGGTGAGGGTGGAGAGATGTGACACTTAATTACATGTGTGTGAGGAGACCTGGAAGAGCTTAACTAGTCACACAGATCCTATACACGCACACACACACACACACACACACACACACTCTCTGTCTGACCACCTTGTCAGTTCTGCCCCAGTGCACTGTGGGAGTTTTGTTCCTTTGGAGTACTGTAGCAGCTCTGCAAAGTCAAACAATAACAGAGACCTAATGCCATATGTTTGTTCAGGGTACATGGAAGCAATCAGCGTGTGTGTGTGTATGTGTGTGTTCATGTGTCTGCCTCCAGAGAAGGAAGGGCAGTTTGATGTTAAAAACCTCACCAGAGCTTGGTTGTGGCCCTAACACCTGTGAATGGTTTTACGTCATCCAGAAGTCACGAACACCACTTCTCATTTAGAGCCAACGCTCACCTCGTCAATCACAAAACACAGAGCCAGCCATTCATGCACATATACACACAGGCACGCATACATGAAATGACCCTGGTCCCACTTTAGAAGCAATGAGGATTTGCTTTGGATACCATGAGAACATTTACCATGTTTTTCTCATTCTTTTTCTGTTTTTCTTAAGGGCTTTACTGAGTAACCCTACAATCATTTTAGTTCCCAAATCATAAGTCTTCTGAAAGTACTTAGAAGATGACATCGTCAGATAAAGATTTCCTTTTTCTGAAATCTGCTAGCTATTACCTGCTGTAGACCTTGGGATTCTACACATCTTATTTTATAACAGCTATTGGTTGACTTTCTAGTTTCAGTTGCGAAGTGAATGTACCTTGAGCGAGTTCTCAAAACAGCCACCAGAGGCTGCTGTGCACATTTCATTCTTCAGTTGTAGCCAACTGTGTTCAGTGCTTACTGAACTAGCATATTAACCATGTCCAAAGCTACGTACCTGTAACATGTTGAGAAGAGATGGCTGTTGTGGTAGAAATATAAATTCTCTTCTTCGTGGGAGTGTAGGCTAGAGTTGCCAGAAAACATAAATTAAACGGTTTCAGTTTCAGATTATGAATATGGAGAAACCAGACAACCTACAGTAAACCTAGTAACCAGTGTATATGTTTGACTCCAACTTTGGTTTGGCCTGACATGAGACAGCCATTGACAACATGCAGCCTTTGTGCATTATGATCCCAAGGTGAATGTATAAGCTTATTCCCTGACTCAATTCTTTGCCCACTCTCATCTAGAATATAATAATATAATAGCACACATCCGATAAATACTGGGGAGTGGATGCACTGCGAGGGCTGTCAACGTGAAATAAGCCCTTCGACCCATAAAGAGCTCTCGCCACACTACACCCACGTATCTGTGTGTGCTGTAGGCCTGGGATGTGGGTATTGGATAGAGAGGGAGAAGGAAATGGTTTTGTGCAGACGGTCAATGTAAATCACTCGGACGAATTATTGGACGAATCGCTTGGACGAATTAGAGAGCGGTACCTGGGGTATGGACAGCTGGGATTGTATGCTAGTGCGAAAACCTGTATCACTCTGCCATATGCTCCCAGGAATTTGACTTGACAAACACACACACACACACACATATTTTCTGCCCTCCTCTCAAACAGAGCAGTGGTGAATGTATTACCACCCCTATACTCTCACATGGGTGTTAATACAGTAAGGACCTTGTCCAAATACACAAACAGGCCATTTTCTGTTTCCTCACCCTCATATCATATTAATGTGTCTGCGTGTTTTTGTGTTGATCGTTTCCACAGTCACCATACGCTACGTCCGATGAAGACGCGGGTACAAAGCGTATAAACGAACCGACACTCAGTTATGACTTCACTCCTCGTATCCGTTCACTGGGTCTGTACACCAGTGATTTCTATTACCCATACTAGACTGCAGATGTTGTCGTAGAAAAAAAACAACAAAAGAGGAAAAAAAAAAACGTTGTTGAAGCACTTAAGACTCCCTGAGCCATGAGGAATTGGTTGTGAGAGTCTATTTTGGTCTATTGTGTTTTGCCATCGCTTTTGCTCTCCCTTTCTCTCTCCCTCTGTCATGGTTGTTTAACACACACACACACACACACACACACACACACACGCACTCGTTTAACACACACACACACACACACACACACACACACACACACACACACACACACACACTAGGAGTAGGAGATTCCTCATCACTCACTTCTTGGACACACAATTTGTTCAGTGTCTGCCAGTGACACACCTCTCTTTTTTCATTTTTTTTTCAGCTGCCTATATTTTTCAGGAAACTTTATTAGGACAGCCCTGGCAAACAAGTAGCAAATGTTACAGACCTAAGACGATGTGCACCGATCTACTTTAAGCCAGCTAAACGCTTCCATGTGGCCCTTATGGGAAACAAATGGAGAATGGCACGCTGTGACAGTAAAGCCTAGTACTGGTACTGACCTGCACTTATTGAATACTGCTTCTCCCTCTTCTACCTCCACTCAATCCATCCATCCATCCTCCCTACTGTCCATCCATCCATCCATCCATCAATCATCCATCCATCCATCATCCATCCATCCATCCATCCATCCATTCATCCATCCATCTATCCATCCATCCATCCATCCATCCATCCATCCATCCATCCTCCCTACTGTCCATTCATCCATCCATCCATCCATTCATCAATAATCTATCCATCCATCCATCCATCAATCATATCCATCCATCCATCCATCCATCATTCATCCATTTATCCATCCATCCATCCATCATCCATCCATCCATCCTTCCATCCATCCATCATTCATCCATTTATCCATCCATCCATCCATTCATCTATCCTTCCATCCATCCATCCATCCATCATCCTTCCATCCATCCATCCATCCATCATCCATCCATCCATTAATCATCCATCAATCATCCATCCATCCATCCATCCATTAATCATCCATCATTCATCCATTTATCCATCCATCCATCCATCCATCCATCCATCCATCCATTATCCTTCCATCCATCCATCCATCATCCATCCATCCATCCATCCATCCATCCATCCATCATCTATCCATTTATCATCCATCCATCCATCCATCCATCCATCCATCCATCCATCCATCCAGCCACTGTTTCTCTTAGCTTGCTCGCTTTTGTCTTTCCATTCACTCTCTTA
>OMKK01084095.1:0-11755 GCA_900302305.1 Polymixia japonica | reverse complement strand
CAGCACTTAACGGAAGGGAATAAGATTAACTATACTTGTGTGTTTCTCTGTTTGTGCCTGCTTCTGTTCTACAGTGTATATATATTATTGTGTTCTATCTATCTATTATATATATATACACAGTATATATAGTATATATTCTTCTTCTGTTGAATGCTGATGTAATTCTTTCTGCAGTAGATAGACAGGTAGACATATTGCACCTTCTTTGCTTTTGTGTGTCTTTTGTGTTAAAACCATCCGTCAGTTGATTTGTAACATCCTCCCCATGTTATTACACTGGAAAAGAAAACGTTATTTTTGATCATTATTTTTTTTGTAGCTGAGAAATAATAGCCACTGTACCCAGGAGTATCTGTCCATCCAAGTGTGTCTTCGGGTTTCCTTGCCTGCGGAGAAAATGCAGCGGGGGAATCTACGAGAGGTTAAGGTCAGCTCTAATTGAAGTGCTGCAACTTTAGAAAAAGCTCCGTAAAATATCCCTCCTCAACCATCTGTGGTACTGAAGGTTTGCAGAGATGCAAAACTACAGTAGGTGATGTTTGCAGAGCAGCAGACAATGCGGTGCAGAGTCAGCAAAGCATCAGGACATAAAGGTTGAGCTCAATTCAATTTTTATATTCTTCCCGTAGGTTTAGTTCCAACCAGTGTGTGAGTTTCACCGGTCTTGCAACACCTCACTGTAAGTGTGGAAGGTTTTTTTACGACAGGGTCTGCTCATGGATGCAGCTACTGTTGTTGGGACAATATATCGTTAATGGATAGTTATGGCCCTTTTCCAGGGACACTGATTTAGTGTAAATAGCTTCCTAAAAGTTAGCCTGTGTTGAGTGAATTCCAGCTAAACAGACTTATGTCTCTCAAGTGCAGGACCTCTCGCTTCAGGAACAGCACTTACCCGGAGGCCGTTCGCCTTGTGAACTTTTTATACCTGCACCTTGATGCAGACCGCAGCTGCATAAAGCAACATGCACCTTAACGTATGCTGCAGCAGAATGCACTTTATAATGGCTCTCATCAGATTTTAGTATACATGTATGTCTGATTATCTGTTTTTGCTGTTTTTATTTCGTGTTTTTCTATATTGTGTATGTCTGTTTTTTAATTACTGCACTGAAACAAATTCCAATCAACTCTGTTGACATGGCAATAAAGTTTTGAATATTGAATCTTGAATCTAAAGGAGCAGAGATTATTATTATTATTATTATGATGACTCGCGGCAACATTTCAACGTTACGTTCACGGTAGAATTAGCTAGCTAACGGGTTACTTTGGACCACTCACAGACTGAAATGGTGTCACTGTCGGTCTCCTTTTTATCTTTTCTTTTTTGATAACCAGACTTTGTTTTAAATGAACGGCCAGACACGATGCCACCAAAGATATTCTTCCACAGTATATGTCTGCAGCGTCTTCTCTCCGAGACTCTGAAAAGTGAAAGTACTGTTGAGACGCCTCAATTGTCCAGACGTTGTGGGCCCCTTATGTTGCCTCGGGCCCCCTGAATCATTACAAGTTGTCAGTGCTTTACGACGGCACTGCATATGGATCCCGGAGCAAAATTTCGATGCAGCTGAAGAGGTGCTGTATGGAAAAGGGCCATTAGACCGAATGACAAGTTCCAGAATGCTAACCATTCGTCAGTTGGAGCGCCCAAATATAGAATGAGAAAATAGCTAGCCAGGTATTGCTTTCACTGTTTTGAATAATGTCAGGTTCCAATGGGAGAAAAGTTGCCTAGTCATTTTCTTTCATTTATTTATTAGGAGTCAATTTCTTCAAAAATATATATACAACTAAGTCTTGACATCGTGGTGAATACCAGCCGATCCCACATCCCAACCACCCATCTGCCCTCCCTTCCAACGGCCTCATCTTAGCCCCCTAAACCCCCCGACACAACATCGACGAGACACAAGCAAGTGTAAAGTAAACAGTTTCCTTATTCTGTCTTTAATGCTCCAACTTTTAGAAAGTCTTACCTTCACCTAAAGTCTTACCTAAGATTATGGTGTACCGTAGATGAGCACACACCCCTGCTCTTCTGCCTGTTTGAGTAGAAAATCTTAACTGAAGGTTTCTTCAACGGTCGCTGGAAAACTCATTCCTTTAATTACCCTCTCAGTAAGCGAAACGAGACACTCTGCAGCAAATATTGTAACGCAACACGAAAACCGTGAAAACACGGGGATTATCCTCGCTTCATGATCTCGAGTGAAAGCGCGACATGGTTCTCGGTGGGGGAATCGTGCTGTGGAGAATTATGTGTAATTGTTAATTGAAAATCTCCAATCCTCAAAGTTTGCACTGGGTTTTGGGAGGAATCTCAGTTCTTATCATTTGACATTTACACTTTAGGCCTTTACATGACTTATCCAGGGGCAACTTTTAATGAGCGAGACAATATGTGATATGCTGGTGCATTAGGATGGCCAGATGTTCTCAACTGATCTGGGGGCTCAAACCAGCAACCTACTAGTCACGAGCCAGTTCCTCTGCTCGTTAGGCTACCTCCACCCTCCATATGGGATGCTGTCTCTTCTCGTATGGGAACTGCAAGGGGGAATCTCCTCGAGAGACATCGTCCTCACCCTCTGAGTCTTTGTTCTACTGTGTTCCCCTGTCTGACCTGTGCCCTCCGCCCTCTGACACCCCAGCGCAAGACCACATTCAAGACCACCCATTTCCTCACACACACGTCCTACTTCATCAATATTAATGCATCAATTTCATCCTGTATACGATTGTTATTAGAAAAATCCTATTCGCATTATCGGAGGTATGGTCTTTTACTGGTGAAATCCTTTATTGCCTTTTATTGCCTTGACTCCTTTACGTCTCATCTCATCTATTCATTACCAACCAGTAAAACTTGTTCCATTATTCATAATATCTACGTGGGTTTATGTGTTTTACATATGAGGTCGAGAGATCAAAATGGGCGTAAGTGCCATGTTGGGTGAATGCGAGTATTATATATCAAATGGAAGCTCTCAGTGAGATTTTTTCAGTGCCAAAAGGACACAACTGAAAGGATGAACCATAGGTTGTAATTAAAAGAAGACTGAAAGGCGTTAACAGTAAAAGTGGGATTTTGGTCTGTGCCAAAAGGGTGCAAGCGAGCTTATGCCCTTTTGGCACCACTGACTGATTCAAGTTTGATCAAAATTTGTTTTGGCTCTCCTGTAAAACCTGATACACCAAGCCGTCGACATGGTAATGACACACGAGTCTGTCCAGTGATGTTGTAGTAATGTCAGTTGGTAACCATATTTCCATAAAAACATTATTTGATGCTTGTTCCCCTTAAAATATTCTATTTCCTGCTTACATCAGTTTGATACTACTTACTTTCATGAATACTATGAATTTATTCAATGAAGGTTTATGTCACCGTAAAAAGGTGCTGAGTTTAGGTGAATTCACCCTCCACTCCATATCTGAATCTGTATCACAGATACCAGCTGGAAATTTTAATGAAACCTTCAAATCGATTTACACTTGTAATCCCTCAGTGTGCTTGTGCTTTATAGGACATAAGCAAGGGTTTAGGAAAGCAAAGGACACGACCGGGCACAGAAAATGCCAGTGACCACAACGATTAGCCCTGTATGGAACAGAGATGTAATCCACAGGAATCGCAAGAACATGCCATTTAATAGAGGTCATTTGACCTTGTGTTCTGGATATTTCCTCCGTCCTGAGGAATGTTGGCCCCTCCCTCCTGTCTCCTCACCGTAAACAATAACGGCAGGAGGACATGTTGTCAACATCGCAAACTACTTCATTTTATGCGTCTTTTACGTGTAGAGTGTGTAGGCGAGAGGTTGAAGCAGAGCCCAGCCAGGTCCCAGTGGCAAAGACTCCTCGCTTCTGCTCTGCCCTGGAGGTAGCAACTGTCTGTCTGTCTCTCTGTCTGTCTGTCTGAGCTACAAACGCTGGTGTGCCACAGCATGATCAAACACATTCAAATGTCTGTAGTTGCCCCGGCCCATATCTTATTAGTTGCCGTATTTTTTTCAACGACCTTGACGGGTGTTTAAAATTCGCAGGAACAGATCAGGACCTCGAAGTGTGTTACGTTTGTTTGTTTTCTTCCCCAAAAGACCCGCTCTTTATATCTAAAAGGTCACAAGTGGTGAGGACAAATTGTTCTGAAGAACAGATTGCAACAGATCACATGAGAGGTAATGACGGCGAGATTTAACAGATGGAAATGTGCGCTGAGAGGTTCATACCAGTGTCTATGAATAAACCACAAGTGAGGTGAGACTCGATCTCTGTGGCCTTTAAGTCAGTCGGGAGGCGGGTGAAGTAAAGCACGTCTCTGACGTAACACACCTACTACTATGTGAAGGTCAATATGTACTCACTGACCTCTGTTATCCAATCGAGTATGCATCATACATGAGAGGAGCGGGTAGACAGATGCTATTCAGATTATATTCTATAGGCTACGAATATTATAACATTTTGCATATGAAAGAGCAAGCTGGCACTACTCAACCCAATCCTCTGAGATAGTCTGCTGCGCAAGGTTAAAGGTTAGGGTAAGGGGTCGATCTGGAACTTGGATAAGGAAGACGGAGTAGATTTGGGCGAATTCAAAGTGAGGGCAAAGGGAAGGATTGGTATTTTCAGTTATTCTGGGATCAGAACATCTTTTTGACTTCTTCTTCAAAGCCTTCTTTGAAGCCAGAGAGATCACTCTGAGCAGACAGTGAAACATGCACAGAAGTGTGCAGATGTGTACACACACACACACACACATACACATGCACACTTTTTTTGTTTCCCTGGTAACGGCTTGTGAGCACTTGGAAATCAATGTAGGTGCTCTTTTTTGATGGATTTTATTTTCCAAATATTGTACTTGCCTTTTTCGTTCATTGCATTTCAGTTTCAACAGTACTGAACATCTAGTATAAACTCTACGACTATGCTGAGCAGTATGTGCAACAAAATGACAGTTATCCAACCATACAAACTGAAAAATTTACAGATATGTACAAAGCATTCCCGTATGCATTATTTATTTTATTCAAACATCCAACCACACATATCTTACATAATAAGGACCGTCATGACATCCAGCACAATATCTCTCTGATGGAGGTTCACATTCTCCCCACTCCATACACACAGGCACTTACAAACTTTTTTTTTTTTAAATACACTCTGTGCACTAAAATAATGAAAAGCTAACGAATGCATCTAAGTAACACAATCCTTCCATGGTGTATCTGAATTAATCTGTTAGTTGTCTCACAGTAAATCGCCAGGTGTCAAATCAGCGGAAAACAATACAGGCTGTGGATACTATGTGTGTGTGTGTGGAACCGTAGTTCTACGTAGTTTCTAAAGGAATCGTTTCGTTAATACATGTTTAGGGTTGGAGTGGGCGGGACTGTATTGTGATTATTTACATCACGTGGTCTCTTTAAACCACCAATCCGTGTTGTAATCTATGCAGATTTCAAAGGTTGTAGATTAGGAAGGCTGTACGCCGCTTTGCCACGCTAACAGGCTGCATGTGTTTAAAAAAAAGCTGAAACTGCAGTGTAAAACTATACACAGAAAAATAATTGTTTTGTTATTTGCAATTGTTTCAGTCTGTATTGCAAGTGCGTTTTTTTTTTAGTCTGTTATCGTGGCAATCTTTGGTGCCATTACAGTGATGCTGCTATTGAAAATATAAGGCGGCGGCAACAAAGGCAACTGTGTTGATGTAGTAAAAAAATGGATGTATCAGTGCTTTTCCTAGACGTATGAGGAGAGCCATGAAATTTCATACATACTTTATACAAACGGTAACAACACATCATGGAATGATTACAATGGATTTTAACTTCTGGGTTGTGTTTGGATCAATGTCCCCATTAGACCATTAATATAATCATATTTACTTAGGCACTGACCTGCATGTATTGGGTTAAAGAAAACATCTCAATAGATATGAAAAAGCCATACAGTTTCAATTCAAAATTGTTATCGTCAAGTAATCTATCAGCAGGACTTCAGTCTCTCTTCAGTAACAAAGATTCCATACTGTGTAAAAAAGGTACTGAAACATGCTTATTTCTTTCAGTGACAAAACAACTATCATTGTGGATGATAAAGTGCTGCTAAAAAGATAACTTCCTCAAAAAACATTTTTTAAGAAAATAAAGGTTCTCTGAGTGGCAGTAGTAATAGACAGATAGACAGTAACTACAACAACTAACTGGAAATATTGTCAGAGCCAAACCAACTAAACCGGTTTCACCGGCTAAGTAATATATGCAACCCAAACAGTGAGAGCACAAAATAAAGCTTGAGCCATGCTGACAAGTATACACTTCTAAAAACACGTATTGGACATTGTATATTGCTAAGAACATTGGGGGTTTAACCCTGATGGGTAAAAAGCACTTTCAGGACATTGAAACCTGTGCAAAAGGCCTAGAGCCACATTGATTTTGGTCCCTGTTTTTTTTTTGTTTTTTAAATAGAAATTCTTCCTGTTCCACAGATGACACACAAGAACAGAGTGCAGCTCACATCTAAACAGACTTCAGGTTAATTTGCCAGACTGGCCCAGTTCACATCTCAGCTCAGAAACATTTCAGTGAAGAACAGTCAGTTGAAAGTAGCTTTCACTCTAGGCCAGGGTAAATCGAATGTCAAACTGGTTCCAATTTGATAAGGCTAAAATTATGCACTTTACTATTTTGGACAGGCAACTTTAACTCTTTTTGTGAATCGCGCTTGGTTTTGTGTTGGCATAAGCCTCTAATCAGATCGGTGCATAGCTATCTCATATGACGGTAAGAAGATAAGTGATTCGATTAATCAACTTCACTGCCGTGTTAAGCGCTCTGAGACTGATCTGCGTAGATATTGATCTTGTCCCGTGATTCCGTCGCCATATGAAATCCATCAAGTTTATTTCGTGGTAAAAGGGAATGGACTAAAAATGCACGAAGGTGTTTGTTGGATATATTTTCTGGACATACTGTAACTGTTCTGTCTTCATGCCTAAAAATATATATAAAAAACTACTCTTCATAATGTGATTTCTTTTACAAGAAGAAATATTTGTCAAACATTAGAAAGGATTCAAATCTTATCTGACAGGAGAAAGTAAGTAAACAACATATTTATATATTTACATGATATGCATTGCTTTGAGGGTCTTGATTGTTCCAGTAATATCATGAAGGAAATAAACAGATCCTCACAGCAAAACATCTTACAGCCCAAACATGATGTAACATTCTCTGAAGAGTAACATAACTGTTCCTTCCTGACTGGAGGAGAGGGCCTTTTTTTTTTAGAGTACTGCCCCCTCTGCTGGAGAAAAGCAAGATTTAATTGTCAAAGTGAAGCTTTGCAGAATCTAGTGCTAATGTTCTGCTCCTCAAAACAAAACAAAACAAAATAACAAGTAAAAAAAAATGGAATTTTGTAATGTGAAATTCATCCCTAGTTCCATAGCCATTAAGCAAGACCGCAAATAACTGACTGTACAGCAACACTCAACTGAGAAAAGTAACATTGCAAATGGCATGTAATATGTTCTACGATAAAGATTAAATTAAAAAAAAAAAAAAAAAAAAGGTTGGTTGATTAATAGCAACCCCCCCTCTTCCTTCTTGTGAATATCAAAAACGCATCCCAACCTATCCCCAACTCCCCTCCCAACACCTGCCACAGGTCCTAGTGCCCATCGTGTTTGTGTTATTTGTCTGACATAGAGGGGCAGCAGGAGCAGCAAATCGGGGAATCGGGCAGGGCTGAGTGAGCACGTGTACTCTGCCTGGTTACGATGCCCGAAATGTGGTGACAGTGTGTAAATTATTCTACCAGTGTATAAGTCTACTTCTGGTCGGTAAACCGCTCTAGCCCCCACCCTTGGTTTGACAGAGAGTTTCTGGGTTACAGGAGTTCCTGTTACAGCGTGTTCAGATGTGGGTAGATGTGGAGGACTAGAAGCTTTTCACTCAGAGCTGAGAATCGGCTCCCAGGCTGTTGAGCTCCTCCGGCGAGTGCTTCTCTACCCCGCCGGCGGTGGACTGGCGGAAACCGGCGGATATCTCGTCGAACGTCCGGCCCCTGGTCTCTGGCACCTTGAAGTAGGTGAAGACGAAGAATACGAGCAGCAACACCGTGAAGATGACAAAGACGTAGGGTCCGCATGCCTCCTGTAGACAGAGGAGAAGAGAGAAAGAGTGTCAGTTGTAACGTCCGTGACATCACAGGTTCTAACCATGAATAAATGCTATTTCTATATGCACTAACTTTATGTACTAACTCTACAATGAACTATTGATTTCAGGGATGGAAAACACATTCCAGGAAGACCTGGGTCAAACAGCTTCCACTCTTTGTGCTGTCCCGTGTGGCAAATCCCATCCGCCTGGTACCCCAAGCAGGTAAAACAAAGGCTAAGAATAACGTTCTTGTCCCAAGTGTGTTTCCAGGTCATTCTTCAACTCACCTGTACATACTGGAAGCACATGCCCACTATGAAGTTGGCAGTCCAGTTGAAGAAGCCGGCCACAGCAAAGGCTGAGGGCCTAGGTCCTTGTGAGAACAGCTCTGCCACAATGAACCAGGGGATGGGCCCGGGTCCAATCTCAAAGAATGCCACGAAGGCAAAGATGGCCACAATGCTCATATATGACATCCACTTCAGCTTGTCCTAATAGACAACAGACCAAGAACAAGTTTACTCACTGGTCATTTTCCTGTATGAAACCATGGATAATCACTAGCAATAATAATACTTTGTATTATAATCACCATTCACCGAATAAGGTTGGTAAATAGCTAGAAACTAACCTAAAACTTTGAGAAATGTATTGATTGTATCTGCGCATTTGTAAAATGAGAAACCTACTAGCAGAGCCAGGGCAATGGTCATCAGGATGGCAGAGCCAGCCATTCCCAGCAGTCCCAGCAGGTGTAAAGATCTGCGTCCGGCACGCTCCACTACAAACAGCTAAAGATGAGACCAGACAAAAACAGGGATACGTTGTTAATAGTTAATAAACAATAAACAAAGGCTTGTTAAATTTTCATTTGAAAATCTCTTCTGGGCGTGATGGTCTTAAGTTCAACGTCTATCTGTGATGTAATGATGATACCACATCACAAGGTCAAAGGTTAAAAGGTTTATACTCACTGAGACCACTGTGAAGGCGGTGTTGACCACACCAGCTCCAATGGTTGCGTAGACGGGCTGCTCCACTCCGGCCTTTTCAAAGATATGGGTGGAGTAGTAGAACACCTGTAGAACGAACACAGCGTAAAAACGATGAGCATGTGACCAACTGAATTATGTCGAGCCCATCTGCGTAGTGTTTAAGAGAACATCTTTGAAAATGTTTTAAGAACAAGATAGAAGACCAAGATATGTGTCAGCATACTGTCTAAATTATTTTAAGACTTCATTATTTTAAGGGTCGGGGAACTCACAGCGTTGATGCCAGACAGCTGCTGGGAGAGCTGCAGGACGATGGCGATGAGGATGGGCTGGCGGTAAAGGGGAGAGCGGAACAGCTCGTAGATGGTCACCTTCTTCTCCCTCATCATCTGCCGGCTCTCCTCCTTCATCTCCTGCATGTCGGCGCTCACGTCTGTGTTCCCACGGAGCTTCTTCAGCACTGGGAGGGAGGGAGGGGGCAGAGTACCGGGGCATTAATAACAATTAATGCGTATCTCACGGGGGGCTTTCCTGCTTGTTCAGTTGTGTGTACGTTTCGGTCGCGTTGAGCGATTCCGCTGTATATTTTTCGTTTCCTTCCTTGGACTCCTCAGATTTCTTTCCTGTGTGTGTTTGTGTGTGTCTGTCCATGTGAGTGTGTGTGCGTGTGTATACACTCACCGTTCTTGGCCTTGCTCTCCTCATTCCTGTTGATGAGCAGGAAGCGGGGGCTCTCAGGGCAGAAAGGCAGCAAGATACACTGCAGCAGAGCAGGGATGAAGGTGAAGCCCAGGAGGAAAGGCCACAGGCTGGCGTTCCCCATGATGGACTTCAAACCAAACACCTGGAGTCAAGCCAGACACACACATTAGAAATGTAAACAGCTTGTCGCACAACTGAATAGAATAACCCAACACATTCACGCATACCATGACAGACGTATTTAACATGATAACAAAACATTTTGTATTGCGTTATATAACAAACACAAAAGAGTATACAAAGGAACACAGTGTTGTGTGTACAGTGTGTGCACATGAATGTGTACGATTTCAATTCGCTATGTCGCTTATTAGGTTTTGGGGCAGAAACTAGTCTTCTAATCTACTTGTCTAGACAGATGAAGTAGGATGACAGTTTTTCTTTGCAATGGCTTCACTGACAGTTTAATTGTTCTAACAAATTTTAATCAAATGCAGCAACGGAGCACAGTGTCACTGACTCTCTGTGTATCTACATCCACCAACCTGTGCCATGAGGATGCCAACGACAATGCCCAGCTGGTGAAGGGTGCCCAGGGCTCCTCGTAGGGCAGTAGGGGCAACCTCGCCCACGTACATAGGTACGAAGCCCGTGGAGAGGCCAGAATACAGTCCCACCACAAAGCGGCCAATGATCAGCATCTCCCAGGAGCTGCTCATCTTGGAGAAGCCCATCAGCGCAGCAGAGAGGAAGGCCAGAACATTGGCCATCAGCATTGAGTTC
Organism: Polymixia japonica; assembly: GCA_900302305.1. Classification (NCBI taxonomy): domain Eukaryota; kingdom Metazoa; phylum Chordata; class Actinopteri; order Polymixiiformes; family Polymixiidae; genus Polymixia; species Polymixia japonica. The sequence continues at coordinate 1,080 of OMKK01084095.1, read as the reverse complement.
CTCCTATTGGCAACAGAGAACATAGTCTCCGGCATTAAGAGAAGCATTCAGGCCAGGCCCTGCTATTAAAATTTAAAAACAAAATGTGTTACCATGCATGGGTATTAAGCAACACTACCTATCAGCACAGTGCCAACATGATTCTTATGAAGACAAACTCTAATTTTCTACTAATGACCGGCTCACTATACTTACTAAAGAAATCAATAATTTGACACATAATATAACAACAAAAAATGATTTTATTGATTTAAAAATGATTTTATTACTTCCACTAAAAAAAAAATCTGTTAGATTCTACGGTTGGAAATGCGTCCATAGCAACGGTCTGCCGTATCTGACCAATCAGAATCGAGAATTTATATATGGTTCTATTTTAAAAGCACGTGCAAATGTTTGCAATGATATTTCCACAGTCTATGGGACATTAGTGTGTGTTTCCCGTTTACCTTCCAAAGCGGTTGACAAAGAGCCCGACAGAAAAGGAACCAAAGATCCCGCCGACGGAGAAGATGGCAACGGAGATGGACCAGAGGGTCGTGAGCGAGGATTTGGTGATGGGCTCCTGGTACCGCTCATACCAAGTCTCATTGAGGAATGCCTCAATGATCTGTCACAGGAAAAACAAATAAGTAAGTACACAAATAACTAAACAAAGACAAACACATCAGCATGTTCCAAACTGGTCTTGAAAACAGGATTTTCCAGTGGCTATTTCCCCATGGCATCATACTGTATTATATATTGCAATAAATTATTAGTAGAAGTATTATAATTAGTATTTCTAATATTATTATCATTACATAAGTTGTTCAACTCATGCTGTATGCTCGCCTCTTGGTCAGGGCGGCTGAATTTCTATTAATTGACCAGTGGACGGCAGTAGTGCATGACAATATCAACTCCTGAGGCAACCAGGAAGTGAACTAGCTGACCCGGTGTCAGGTTTCACTCCATCCCAGACTCATGGTGAATAGCTGTGTTGATAAACACACGCCCAGACGAGCTAGTGACAGAAAAGTCTGTGTGGGTGTGTATCCGTGTGCTTGTGTCTATGTATGCGCTGAGGAATTTCAACAC
>OMKK01084093.1:7384-20929 GCA_900302305.1 Polymixia japonica | reverse complement strand
GTCATGGTTTTAAGACATACAGAGAGAGAGAGACAGAGAGAGGGAGGGAGAGAGAGAGAGAGAGTGCAGAAGAGAGAGAGAGAGAGAGAGACAGACAGTGTGCAGAAGAGAGAGAGAGTGCAGAAGAGAGAGAGAGACTGATGGAAATGCAAAGACAAAATATATAGAGAACGGAAGAAAGTGACAGAAATTGAGATAAGGCGAGCTTGCATGGGAGAGAGACAGCAGGAGAGAAACAGATGTAAAGAGAGATGGAGACGTAGATACGGAAATCACTGCAGACTGAAGACGGAGGGACAGAGAATAAAAAGACAGAAACAGAAAGAGGGAAACAGAAAGACAATGGAGACAGAGAGAGAGATTTACAGAGTATTAAAGGTACAATCCGAGATCGGTTGGAACTGCTCTTTGTTTTGTAAACAGTGTGATGTGGCTGTTTGGAAGCATTTCTACCAACAGAAAAACACTCAAACACGGAGAACTCTGTGTTTACTGCCCAAATTCACTTAAAGAAAGACGGCTGACGCTGACCGAGGCAACATGCAAACCAAAACAACAATGTTGTGGTAATTCTTTGCTTAGCTACAGCAGGGCGGCAATCACAAAACAGACGGTGCCTTTAAAGAAAGAGCAAGTCAAAAGTATATGAAAGGAACTCAGACAAACGCAGACAGACACATTCACAACCACAGAGAGAGGATGAAAGGGGAGATAAAGAGATTAAGAAAATGGAATTGGGAGGGAATGGAGAGAGATAGTGAGAGGAGATGGATAGATAGACAGTGAGGGAGAGAGACAGTGAGATAGAGTGAGCAAGGAAGACAGTGAGAGAGTGAGATAGATAGACAGTGAGGGAGAGAGAGAGAGAGAGATAGACAGAGAGAAATAGATAAGACAGTGGAGTGAGCGAGAGAGACAGACAGTGAGCGAGAGAGACAGACAGTGAGAGAGAGAGAGAGAGACAGACAGACAGTGAGAGAGAGAGAGAGAGAGAGAGAGAAGATCTAGTAGATATCTCATTGGGGAATGGAGCCATTGAAATTCCTTAGCAGTTATTACACGCTCCACAGCTACAGCCCAAAGCCCCTAACCTCCCTTTAAACACAGCCCCGAGAGATAGACATCAATCAGTCTCTTCCTTACTAACTCTCTCTCTCTCTGTCTCTCTGTTTATCATTGCCGACTCGCTCTTTCTGTCTCTCTTAATTTCTCTCACTTGCTGTCCTTTACACGTGCGCATCCCTCTCCTCCCTTCATCCCTCTCTCTCTGCGCATACACACACACAGACACACACACAGACACACACACACCTGTTCTGTTTCACTGTCACACATGCGCTCTTCATCCTCGATATTCAAAACGCAAACGGAATCAAACACAAATTCACTCCTCAGCCTCAGGAATGATGAAATCCGTTATAATAGCATTCGACAAGACCGAAAATCCACGGTTGTCAATCTGAAACTCAGGCTTTTTTTTTTCTTGCTTTTTTTTTTTAAAATATGTTGATTCCTGAAGAGTTGATATTTTGAAAAGTCTCTTTTCATTTCCTTTTCAAACCGACGGCAGAGGTATTTTCTTTCCCCCAGGTTTCGATATTAAAGGCAAAGCGAGGGGTTTTAGAAGTCTGCAGTCGAGGAGAAGTCTGAGCACAGCGGGCAGCGTTGAAACAAAATAAGGTGATAGATTGTTTACCTCTTTCTTTCCAATCATCACACCCACACACACGCAGAACTGAGGGCCTTACCCAGCATATCTCTGTCTCATCCCTCCTTCCCTCCCTCCGTCTGTCCTTGCCTTTGTTTCTTCATCTCTCTCTCTCTCTCCAGCTTTGCGGACTTCGTCGACAGGTCCCGGGTTAGATCTGCCGCTGAGGTCTCCGTGAGGAAGACACCTGAACTCAAACCTGCTCCTTCACTGGAACTCGCTCCGGTTTACGAGCGTCAGCTAAACGACTAAAGTGTAGAATATATCTCTCCGTTCCCCCTTCTTCTGAAGATGAAGGGCGTTGCAGAGCTGGAGTCTTCAACCTTGAACGAGCGTGGAACCGTTGAGCCTGCAGAACTGCTCAGCAGATATTATACTGTACAACGGGGTTTCTGAACTGGTGGATTGGGACGAGTTGGACCTGAGACGGTCTTACGTGGTGAGGAGATCTAGATACTAGATGTTTGGCTATCTAATTAATTTAGTCACAGCTTTGCAGACAAAGTAGGTGAGAAGCATTGCTGTCGGAGCTGCATATAGAAGAACAGACGAAGAAGAAGATGAAGAACAAAAATGAGGAGAAGAAGAAGATGAGGAGGAACAAGAAGAAGAAAATGGAGGGAAAAAGGAAGAAAAGAGAAGAGGGAGACAAGGAGAGAGACAGGAAGAGGGAGCTGCAATTGTGACAAGACAGAGTAACGGGAAGAGCTGCAGGTAGAACATCATCAAACATCAGTTGTGTTCAAATACAAGAGTAAAATCCTGTCTTTTAAATGATCATTTCAACTGAAAAGCTGCAGCACATTTTACATTTAGAATATATTCATTCTGGCCCTGAGCTTTCTTTTTTAAGAGTAAAGCCTTCAGTTCTTACTTTGCCCCAAAAGGGGAAAAGTGCCACAAAACTGACAAATTTTCTCCTTCAAGTATTTGAAGTTTGTTGTCTTGAGGAGGGGAATTTACATATCAAGTCAGTTGGAGTGTAAGTTACACTTTTTTATCTCCTCACCCTCAGTTGAAACTCCAGTGAAGCTAATTTGTCCGCGTAGCACACAGCGAGTTAGCTAGCAAAGTTTCATCTTCTCCCAAGCAAACTAAGTGAGCGGTGACTGGCTCTAGGGTACCACCCCCAGAACTAACTCATACCGACCTTGGTTTGTCCATCTTCGGTGAGCTGTTGTAACTCTAACTCTGCTTTTCCTGGATTCTTCAACAGAATGTAGCCTCTAACAATGCATTTGAAAGTCAAGCAAATTTTGGGTGAACTGTTCCTTTAATGTGGAGGTCAACAATGATCTATAATCCAAAAGCCTCATGTTCCTGTTTGTATTTTCAGTCTTTTGCGATGTAAATGATTAAAAAATGTTACCTTGTTACAGTGTACTTTTAATACTTTTGATAGATCAAGCCTTGTGATTTGTTCTAAAATGAAAGCTCGATCATATGAAAGAAAAGTGACAGCTACTCATGTAGAATGATTGATAGCGCTTAAAAAGACTGAACAGGATCTTTAGTGAATATGTCAGTATTTTTTAAACCTCTCATGCTGGTCTCTTGTCAAAGTATAGTTCTTATAATCTATGAACAAAACCTCTAGTTTACCAGTGCACCATTTTCCCAGAGCTGTCAGTTGACGTGTCCGTGACTTGATTGACAACCTTCACCTGGATGTGCATTGGTGCAGGGCGGGCCCACGTCAGTCTGTTCTCAACTGACTCTTGACTGGAGCGTATATCTATGTCTCCAGGGTCCTATGTTCCCCAGTTCTACATATGTGCTCTCCCAGGGTCCTATGTCCCCAGGGTCCTAAGTTCCCAGAGTCCTAAGTTCCCAAGGTCCTATGGAATTAATTACTATTCTGGTCCCAACAGTTTGCAAATGAGGCAGCACTGATTGAGCAGCATATCGCAGCGTCACGCGCGGGAACGCGGGCCTGCATTCAGCTGCTTAAATGCCGCTGGACCACGTGCCTTATAGGACCCTGGGAACATAGGACCCTTTGTCATGTTCCCAGTATGTGCCTTATAAATCTGGGGAACATAGGACCCTGGGAACATAGGAATTACCCCACTGTGACTACACACACACACACTGACATGCGATGACTACAGCAAGCATGAGATGGGGACCCACCACTGTTCCACAGTGCCATTTTCACTACTAGAGGCTACAATTATACAAGGATCACGTAGAGCATCTTTAATTCCTTATTTCTTTTATTTATTTATTTCACTTTTATTGATCCCCATGGGGACATTTGTCCTCTGCATTTAACCCATCCTAATTTAGCAGTGGGCAGCCACAACGCAGCGCCCTGGGGACCAACTCCAGTTGTTAAGGCCAGAGCCTTGCTCAAGGGCCATGGCAGGAGTATGGACCTAAAGGGCATGTCTTTGTGGTGTGGTTTAATTGAAACAAACATTTCTACTATTGCTGTCTGCACTCACTTTTATCACTGCAAAGTTCCAAAGTAAAGTTAAAAAGGGCAAATCAACTTTTATTGTATTTGGCATTTGTGATATGACTTAACTTTAATGCCTAAATTGGCCTCCATTTCTCTAAAAGTCATCTTTAATGGCATGGCGAGTCTTCAGAGAGCTTCACAATTTACGCTTTAATTGTTCAGCAGACACGCCGGGAGAGACAGAATAGCACGGAGATGAAGACGCTTGGTTTCTCCTCTTCATTTCCAGCCGGTTACATCAGCCTGTCCCGAGTGATGCTCTCTCTCTCTCTCTCTCTCTCTCTCTCTCTCTGTGAGGTAAGTCAGTTAGAGGTGAGCCTATTGTCTTTTCTGGGGGGAATTTAAGTTACTTTGTTCAGTTGCGGAGAAATTACATAACAGCAGAGTTTCTACGTTTTAAGAGAGTATGAAGACTCGCCCACACGTTTAAAAGCAAACAGTGGATGGAAAGCGTGTCAGTTCATGTTAGCTGGAACCCAGATAACGGCGCCAGGCCGTACGAGGACAACAATCCAAGAAGCACTGTAAATACTGCATTATACAGCGATGCTGATTGACAGCATTGAATGAAATCCATTTCGGACACATAGTGAGCTCAGATATTTCCAGTGACACCAGCGATATTATATTCGTGTATTGGCAGGGATACGATCCAGAACGAAAACATGAACAAACATGAATAAAACATACAAATCAATCTGCTTAGGAATGAAAGGGGATTGTGTGTCCAATAAAGAAAGATTAACCTAGAAAAAAAATAGCTTAAATGAATGTTATTAATTTAATAATTAATGTAATTAAATAGCATTCCTAGTTGAGTCCATTCCTTATTCCTAATTCATTACCAAATCAGACAGTGTACAAAGTAAATAAATGTTGACTTGTTTCCTTGATCATAATTGTTTTCCAGAGATCTCCTCTGGGTGCCTGGAGGGGATCTCCATCACTATGCAGTCAAACTATGCAGACTGAAAATGTTGGTGTTGCCCACTTTTTACTACGGGTTGTAAAAAAGTAAAACTGGAAATTGAAAAGCTCTGTTCCTCAATGGTATATACGGGGGAGGGTTAGAGAGGATTACACTTTCATCCAGAGCGAACGGAATTGATAAAGCAGTAAAGGGCTCAGTCTCTTGCTCAAGGATACTTCGACAGGTCAAATGGTGGTTGATGGATAGCAGTTAGTTAGTTAGCTACTTGTTAGCTAGTTAATTAGTTAGTTAGCTAGGTAGTTGGTTAGTTGGCTAGCTAGTTAGCTAGTTAGTTAGTTAGTTAGTTGGTTGTTTATTGCCCAGTTGTTTGCTTGACGGTACATCACATAAACAAAATATAAAAAATCAGACACTATACAGGAACTGGTGAGCCATGAGACCCAGGAGGCCGTTCTATACTGTGTTTATTGGTCTTGACGCAGCTGGGTATAAGGTGCTCGCACTGGGAATTGTTTCACATAACGCCAGTATTTTTCCCTGCTACAAACATATCAAATTACAGCTGCGTCCAATTATAAATAACAGCTAAGTAGATGGTAGCATGGTGGCTCAGATCAGCATGGTGCTAGACTGATTGGACTGGTTTCTATGGTGCCCCCTCAAGCCAACTGAGACGCAATGCGGCAAAATACAAAACATGCTGGATGATTCGAATGGCTGCAATGTTATTTTCCTGGCCGCCGTGAATAACAACGTCTCCTTGTTTGACACGTCTGGTGAACTATAGTTAAAACCAACCTGAAAGAAGAGTCGAGACAGATATGCTTGTAAGAGACGGAAGACATTTCCCTTTCCTCTTGACTGTCTACCAGAAGTATAGACAGTCTAATGGTCTTGTGACAGTGACTGGAAGAGGTGTGTGTGTGTGTGTGTGTGTGTGTGTGTGTGTGTGTGTGTGTGTGTGTGTGTGTGAGTGAACGTGCTGTGTTTGCGCAAACCAAGGTTAATTAGCATAGCTAAAAGTATAGCACCCTCAGTGGAAATTGAGGAAATTAAGGGTATATTCTTTTACCGGAGTGTCTATTTTCTCCACAAAAGACATAAACACTGTGTTGCATGCGTGGTTGCACGTCCGATAGCGTCCGTCTGCAGCCTACAAGACTACCAAGTCACGCCCGCTCCATTGACCAACACGGCGGTGAACCCATTCCCCTGGGAAGGAAAGAAAACAGTTTTTGTTTCCTATAAGGCAAATCAGCGGCACCTAATTTGCGAGCCGCCGGGACCAGAGTAGTAATTGATTCGCGACATCTTGTTTTGACCCCGGGTGCAAATAGTTGTTGTCTACGGACACCTGTGTGCTTGTATCTGCCATGCTACTGTATACAGTATTCGCCCAGCTTATAGCGACGCTACTATGTTATGGTTAGGGGTTAGGGGTTACAGTTAGACGGGATTTTAGGTTTGCAATGAATGCCAGTCATTGGGATGTCCTTACAACAGCAGCAGTACCAAATTATGTGTGTATACAGAACATGTGCTTGTTCAACTGTGTATTTGTGTTTGTTTGTTTGTTTGTTTGTTTTGTTTGTGCGTGCATGCTTGGCTGTTGTCCAACTCTACACTAGCTGGATTGATCCTCGATAGCAGGGTGTATTAACAGAAAAAAATAAGCAAACAAACAAAGCGTTCCAGGCTGTAATATACGAGTCAATATTCATATCGACATGACTTTCGCATCGCTTCATTTGCTTCTCTGCTGACTAAGAAGGGAGTTTGAAAACTTGGTGCGCAAACAAAACAAGCCATTTGATGTGTGTATTCATTAGATACCAAAGCTCAAATAAACACAGTTCTATGGTAAATGTCACAGCATTTACATATTAATTAGGGTGAATAGATCCGCATTGTGAAATTTTCCCAGGCAAGGAAACAGACAAGGACAAATGGACAGATTTAACAGCAGACAGACAACTTTAACAAATATTTAAACACAAATATAATATGTAAGATAGCGCAGGCAGACACACACACACACACACACACAGAGGTAAACAGAAACACAGACGGCGTTCATACCAAAGGGTGAAAGGGTAGTAAGACAGGAGATATACGGACGCGCATAAAGACGAGACACGCCGACTCAGACAAACGCTCTTTACACTCCCCACCAGGCTTTTAATGAGATCAATCTAAGCATGGAGTCCATTCACAGCCAGCCTCTTAATTACTTGAACTGTGCACACTGTCGCCTAGCAACCCTTTGATTGGCTTTACTGTATTATGCTGGCTCACGACAACAGAACCAGGCGCAGTTCATTAAAACCAAACAATAGTCTCATGTTGTTCCATTAATAAAAGAAGCTGTGTATTTTTGACAATGTTTTCGGTTCTTGCCAAGCACAGCGCTGCGCTCTCCGAGTTTGTTTGATGGGTTTTTTTTTTTTTTTCCAAACCCTGTTTAACAGAAGAAAAAAAAAAAAACTGTGAACGAAAAGGAAACTAAGCTCTGTATTGTTTTATTCCAGACAGCCTGTCTGCACCTACGCTGTTTTTTTTGTATGGAAGTATGTTACAAGGTTTAATATGATATCTTATCATAACATTCTTTCATTCTTTTATATCACTCTCTGCCTCCCTCTCTCACACAAATACACATTTTCACATGTAATGACAAGTTAAACAGCCCTTTAGAAAGACACACAGAGACAGGACATTATTTGGAGAATTACTTGTTGTGCTAAAACTCGAGAACCGCTTGAATTTTACGACTCGGAACATGTTATAATCTCACAAGCCAGACAGTAATAATCCGCAGGTACAACACAGGGTTCAACTGAGAAATGGAAAAACTAATTTCAGCACAGAAAATTGGCAGACCAATCCCACGACCAGGCGATACACCTGCTAGATGTAACTATGCAAACTGCAGTCTGCTTAATTCAGTGGGAATTCAGAATCACGGGCTAGCTTGACACACGCTCCCTTTCTCTGCTCGAGGGGATTTGTTTTGGTGTAGAGGCGTAGTCAGGGTTAAATTTGTTTTGTGCTGTTGTCAGAAAGATTAGATTAGATCGGATCAAAATATGACTGACTGCATTAGCTGAGACAAGATGAGATTGCATGAGATTAGATAAAAGCCAGTGTGTTAAATCAGTTAATTTGTGATTCGGTACCTAATTAGGTAAACTAATATTTTAAAACTGATCTCATGTTGTTTTAAAGACAATCCGTATGTGCTTTCATTAAACTTAAAGACCTATCACGTGTTAATTAAAATAATCAGATAATAGTCAACATAATACCTAAATACTTTTATTGGCTGACATGTGACTTTATGTCCGTTAACGTGTGTGTGTTTGTGAGAGGAGCCCGGAGACTCCAACTCTGACTGTGGAAAACAACAGTGATGGACATGTTGCACTAGAAGGGTTGGGAGTCCTTTTTGAGTGATTTAGAACAGAAACAAAGCTGTTATATTGTTTCTGGGACAAGTTGCACTCATTTATATTCTATTATATTTATTAGAGCATGAAACCACATTTTTTGCTCTGGGAATTCAGCATTGCCGACCAGTCTGACATCTTCTCCCCTACGATTCAGGGCATTTAGAGATGTTTACTTCTGTTTTTGTCTGTGTTTTCTGATGGCAGAAACCACAGAGTCTGTCTCCAGTTACTGAACGTCAGTCAGAAACCTTCCTGTTGTGTGTGTGTGTGTGTGTGTGTGTTTGGACCATACTGTCGGTCTCTGTGCACGTTTGCATGCAGGGATTTATATCTGTGGACCAATGGGTGTGCTTTTATGTGTGTGTGTGTGTGTGTGTGTGTGTGTGTGCGTGTGTGTGCTTCGATACAGGAATGTCTATGCATGTTTGTGAGCGTGCGTTCATGATTTTATGTGTGTGCGTGTGCATATGTCCACTTATCGCGCCCATCAGTGCTTGTGTGAATGTGTGTCTGTCTATGTGTGTGTGGGTGTGTGTGTGTGTGTGTGTGTGTGCTGGCTACAGGTCATTTATCCCGACAGCTGGCTGCTGTTCCAAGGCAGAGCACCGCCACCTTTGCAGTTGAACCAATTAGCGGTACAGAAGCCCACCAAGGCTTACAGAAACAATGAAAGATAAGCCTGTTAATTAGGGAAAGTTGGCAGAACTACTGCAGTGTACGCTGCCATAATGTACCACAACCTGTCTTCTCAAGGTTACAGCTAGTCAACAAAGTATGTAACCAGCCAACCAAATCTATTTGTCTGAAACTGTGAGCTTGGATTAATAAGGCCCCGTCTAAGTTTAGATGAGTTTTCACAGCCCTGGAGCAAACCAAATACCAACTTTTAAAGTTTTTTTACTGACTCGATTGAACATTTTAATGCTTTTAAGGCACATGTAAAGAATGAATTATGCCCAAAATCTTGGATAAGTTGTGCATCTAAGGTAATCAGATGTAGTTATTCTGTTTCTTTAGTCGTGAATATGCTTGATTATGCTTTTCATGTATGTATATAGTGTTATATTTTATTCATGTTTCATTCCATCTTTTTAACTTTTTCTCGTATCTTCTATATTTTATGACTAGTTCTCTTATTGCTGAGCTGATCTTGTCCAACACGTTTCATTATAGCGTTGACCCTGTGTTGACCTACATACGAGTAATAAACCTGCAGCTTGACATGGTGTTTGTTTGTTTGGTGTCATGGAGGATATGTATGTATGCATGTAGACACGTCTGCAGGTTCTCATTACAACCAATTTCCACACTAGCTGTAGTAGTTCATATTTTTATAGAACCACTTGACTCAACAGCTTACATTTTTTAAACTTTGAGTGCAAAATCAAGTCATTTGTCAAAAAATAAAATATTTGGCGAACAGTGTGGCAAACCGACATTGTCAGGAAATGACTCAGAAACATATCACATATCTTAAAAATGCCAAAATACACTGGAGGGGGCCTTTAAGCACATCTGGTCAAATCGACACCTTTTTGACGTTTGTAAATCTCTACCTGCAGACCACATTTCCTGCAGAGACAATAAAGTATTGAGTTGCATGGCACTGCATGTGACCAAATGATGTCAAATCTGACCATTCGGTTTATTTGTGCCTAGATAATGAGCGATGGTTTGTGGTGTAGGTCTTTATAGCCAAGGCCTTGAAAACAGCAGGCGGAAAACTCTGGTATCCAAGAATGTCAATTATTGATAGTGGACGGTTTTCTTGGAGGAAAAGCATCCTCCACCTCGACTAGTAATGATGATGGTACGGCTTGGGGAAGGACGGATAAAAAATGAACGTGTAGGTTTACACTGTGTGTGTGTGTGTGAGAGAGAGAGAGAGAGAGAGAGAGAGAGAGTCTGACTGATTCCTGACGTTTTTCGACTGAGTAAACTATGCGTGTGCATGCATCTGGCAGTGCTGTAGACCACAGCTATTTGATCAGTCTGGGACCTAATCTGTCTCGGTCTTGTCCCGGTCCGCTCGGCTGTCCAGCCAATCTCATGGTGTCGAACTAAGCTACACCTGGCTGTAACACACCACAGCTCCTAACCCAATATACCCCACAGATAATACTCTAATATACACGAATGCTACCAAACTTAAGCTAACGCTACAGTCACAAAACGCGATAAAAAGAACAGATGCAGAGATGACGTTCATCAGACAGGGGCACAGTTTAGACCCGGCACAGGTATCGAACCGTGTGCCATCGAGGGCCAAGAGGCTGCAGGTTTTCCTTCCAACCAAAGACTAGAGCAGGTGAGCTCACTGATTAGCACCTTTAACAAGAGAGGAGGGGATTAGTTATTGAAATCACCTGGTGCAGCGTTGGTTGGAATGAAAACCTGCAGCCTCTCGGCCCTCCATGGCACACGGTTCGACACCCCTAGAGTAACAATAATAATATTATGTCAACCCACAGTGACTTTATTGGCAAGTACAATGCCAGAATTCGGGCTAATAAGGGCGATCTGCTCTTGGATTTGCATGCAGCGCTCTTGCCACTGGGTGCAGAATGTTAAGTATGTCTTAAACACAACTGGCTAAGTCATCTACTGGACACCTGTAGCCCCCTGATACAAACAATACTAAAGACACCAGAGACAATTGTCTTCAAAAGCATTGCACAGTATCCTAGCAACGCTACTCAGAGCCCACGATAAATTGTTTTTGCTTTGCAAGAGCCAATCAGAATGTTGACCGACAGTTGACAGTGACTCTTCTTGTAGTGGTTGGAGTGTTGCTCTGAAATGTTGACCGTCATTTGACTGATGGAAACCAGAGTGTACACTCAATCAGATCTCAATTTGCCAAAACACCGGGGCAGTGAGTGACCATGTTTAGATGTTCAAGTGGCTGCTCTATCAAGTTTCAAGTGACTTGATTGCTTATGGATAATGTCATTATGTCAGCGTGCAAGGACCCTGTTAGGAGGTGATGTGTGGAGAACAGAACAGGTCAACGGGTTTTCTTCTGGGTCAACAGAATAAAAACCTGTTGACCCAGGTTTTGAGGACAGAAATACATAACTAAGTAAACCTTTAACGATGGTCAAAGGTAAAAACACGTAACACCAGATAAACAGTTAAAACGATTAATTCCGTTGACATAATTAGCTGTTCTAAAACTCACACCTAGGTTGTTGTGTAATGACAACAAGCTAGGCTTTAGCTACTGTATATTCTACTAGTCTGTATATGATTGAGAGAAAGAGAGAGAGTGTGAAAGAGACTAAAGGTAGAGAAAAGCCTATTATGCTGAACTAATGCAGCATGCCCCGTCTTCGGCATTGAACCTTACTTGACTCCTGTTCAACAGTGAACAAGCGGACAAACTTTATGGCATGTAGCAATGGGGATACAACCCTTTCTCTTCTCGGGTTCTTGTGATTCACGAGACTTCCAACGACAATTCCCCCAAAACCTAGTCTACTGGTTTATACTGGGAGAGCACCTAGCATACTGTACGTAGCAGAGTATGGCAAGTCAGAGTTGCTAGGTGACAGTGTGCAAAGTATTTCAGACACAGTCAACGGAGTGATTAGATCAAGCTCGTTAAGACACTGTTGGACAACACAGAGACCTGTTTGTGAGCTTATGTGAGCCTCTCTGTATGTATGTCTGTTTAACAACTGTTTGTCCATCTGACCTTCTGCTTGTCTCTGTCTGACTATCTCTGTCTGTTTGGCCTCCTTGTCTACCTGACTGCCTTACTCATGTCAATGTCTTCACAGTCCCAATTAACAGAGGAATTAAATGACACCCCCTGACCTTAACCTACGATCGGACAAGAACAACTCCCAGAAAACAACCTTAGTTTGGAACAAAATGCAAGAAACCTTGGGGAGGGATTTAAAGGATGGTCAATAGGTGCTGAGTTGGTTTTATTTATTATCGATGGCAGTTACAATGGGATGGTAACAAAAGCTACAATTGGACCAATGAGGGAGCAGTAAAAAGGAATCAGGAAGTGAGAATCTCCGGCCGGGCCGACATCACAACGGTCTGCAGGACGTCGGCGCAGCCAGGCCAGTACAGTCACCCAGACGATCGTCTTGAAGCCACGGCACACAGACGCACCTCCCTAAGGAGGAGGAGAAGGAAGCGGCACAGCAGAGAGATACTCATTCATCCAAGCGCAGGAGGAGACACGGTACACAGTGTTAGACATGATGAGAGAAAACATTGAAAACAGTAAGGGCTTAAATACTGGCTGTCTCTGCTGTTTGTTTTGCTATCTTTGTCTAGGTGTTCGTCTTGTCTGCCTTAATACTTTTCCGTCTCTGTGACTTTCTGTTTGCTAGGCTGCCTGTTGACATTCTTGACCGTCTGGCTGTTTTGTCTGCCAGACTCGCTCTCGCTTTCCCAGTCGGAAAAAGCCTTGCTGTATTGAAATAAAAAAAAATTATTTGCAAAATGTGTGACCATTATCAAGGATATTTATTTTTGTTTATCGGATAGCTGGCATCTAATTAATACACAGATCAAATGCCTCTTTGAATTTGCACAACAAGCTTTCCAAACTCCCTTCTGAGTAAGATGTAAATTCTAGGTGGAAAGCAAAGCAAATGAAGCGACATGAAAATAATGTGGATATGAATAGAGTCATACATCACAGCCCGGCCCGCCCCCTGGAGTAAACAACATTTGTTTATTTGTTTGTTTACCCTGCAGCCGAGGATCAATCACAGTAATGCCTACACATTGACAAACACACACACACACACACACACACACACATGCAGATGAACAGTTAATGTTTTAGAGGATGACCTGGCATCTAACCAACTGTCATTGTTAGCTACACGCACACGCACACACACACACACACACACGCACACACGCACGCACACACACACACACACACACACTGTACTACACACTGTACTACACACCGTACTACACACTGTACTACACACTCTACTACACACTGTACTACACACTC
>OMKK01084089.1:0-11945 GCA_900302305.1 Polymixia japonica | reverse complement strand
GGTTGACCGCATAGGGTTTCATGCTCTGTTCTCATCACCACCTGATCCCACCAGGCTGTGACAGAACAGAGCCGTGTGTGTGTGTGTGTGTGTGTGTGTGTGTGTGTGTGTGTGTGTGTGTGTCTCTCTGTTTGTGTGTGTGTGTGTGTGTGTGTGTGTGTGTGTGTGTGTGTGTGTGTGTGTGTGCGTGTGTGCGCGCACACGTGTGTGTACGTGTGTGTGTGTGTGTTGAAATCCAGGTTGACCGCATAGGGTTTCATGCTCTGTTCTCATCACCACCTGATCCCACCAGGCTGTGACAGAACAGAGCTGTGTGTGTGTGTGTGTGTGGTGGTCTCTCTGTTTGTTTGCCTGTGTGTCTGAACATGTGTATGTGTGCATGCCCACATAGAAATATCAATACGTAACAGTCACATGGGCCTGTTATGTCACAGTCACAGACCCAATCCATCCCATATGTGTTGCATTAGGCATTGTTATGCTACTCTGTACTCTGTCATCTCCCATAGGACTACACTGAGCTACAATAGCAGTTCACAATTACCCCCTTTCCACCAAGGTGAACCTAGTTCTGGTTCTGTGCTGGTGCTAGTGCCAGTTCACAGTTGGTTCCACTTGTGAACCTTCTAAGAACCGGTTTGTTTTTCCATATTCATTACTGTCATTACTGTATACGTCTCCACTTTCCCAGCAACGCTAGCATCAACTCTAAGCACAATAACAACAATGGCGGACTACATCGTGTCTTTACAAGTGTTACTCCTGACTTTGCAAGCCTTCATTGGCATCCAAACATGACTGGTCCAACGATTGCTATGGACGGTGATTACATAGAAGAAAGGTAATTACTGAAATTATTGAAAAGTTAGAAAATATCGAAGTATTCTATTATTGAATTAATAAATATTTAAATTATTGAAAGGTAATTAAATGGTGGTCACAAAGTTTTAGTTGGTCTTGCTTAGTCACAATAATCCCGCCCCCAGCCTCTGACGTAAGCGGTTCTTGGTTCTAGACCAGTAAAGTGTTGGTGCAGCTCTGGAACCAGTTTTCCTGAACGAGAGCTGGTTCTCTTGCTGTCAAAACGCAAACAACAGGCACCAGCTCCGGCACCGGCCCTCAAACTGCATTGATGGAAAAGGGGTAACAGTGTGTCCATCATGTGGGAACCTGAGCCCAGTGAGAAGATACCACCCCAGGGAGCAGCGGGGGGATTTAAGTTCACAACCAGGAAGTGTTTCAATGGAAGCGGCAGGCCAGAGAAAGTTCTCCTCCCCTTCCCAAACCTCCTCTTAGTTCCTCTGCCAGTTTAAACACATCTGTGCTGGGCTGATTTTATACCCCTGACACTCCACAGCTGGAACAGCTAGCTTTAAAGCACCTAGCCCCCACAACCACAGAACCCCACCCCCCAAAACACACATGCACATCCCCCGCCTTTGGTAGCGGTACAGGTCGGGCTTTAAGGAAGGTAATTACTGGAGCGGTGCTGCCCAGCCCACCCCTCCCCCCAGGGCCGGACTGGGAGGTTTAGAGCCAGTTGTGTTTTCTTTGTGTGGCCAGGCCCTGCTATCACATTACTGAGCACATGCTGACGCAGCAGCTCCTCCCGCTCCCCACTTCAGCTAATTTTCCCTTCCCTTTCACCCAGGCACTGAACAAGTCCTGCCCCACATTAAGTTCACTTTCTCTGGGGGCAGGTCTCTGTCTCAAGTCTCTGAACTACCCCAGGTGCCTCTCCCTTGCTAGCTTACAATCTAGCTAATAGCTTATTAGCATGGTTGTGGGCTTACTAGCAACCAATATGGCTACCACCTTGAGTCTGGGGTGGGGTGATCACGACTGTCCAAGGGCAGGTAAAGGTATTGTAGCAAACAAGTACAGCACTCTAACACATCTAAAGTTGACCTTTAGTCATGAAGGGCAGATCGTGGTTGGGACAGGCGAAAGCAGCGGAAGCTGTGAGGTTTGGCTAGGTGGCTAGTGCAGTCTCCAACACCAGACTGGAGTGTAAAAAAAGGTTAAAACAAATTTAAAAAAGGATTGGCCCGGCTGTTTGTTTTTCCTCCCGGCAGAAAAGGGCTTCATTGATGGTTTTGGATACGCTACCCTTTTGGAGACACGGAGTGGTTTTGACCTTGTCTTTCTTTACCTTTCTTTCTTTCCTTCCCTTGCTCTGAGCTGGACGGCAGCTTGTAAAGTCAGCAGCCATACATTATGTTAGAATAATAATCCTGGTTTCATTGGGATTGCCATGATGGGGTGGGGGTGGTGGTGGCAGCGGGGCTTAAGTGGTTATAAAGCACAGTTCACATCCCTCACAAAAGAGAACTGTACTGCTGTATACTGTAGCGGCTGTTCCACACACACTGGGAGACAGAGGACCTATTGGAACTAACAGTGGCGGTCACTGGGAGATAGAGCACAAAGCTCAGAGTGTTGACGCGTATGTGTTTCCTTCTGCATGTGAGGAGGCAGTATGTGTGAATCAGCGTGTGGGGGGGTATTAACGACATGCTGGTATTTAAACTGCTCCTCTAACAATGGGCCTTAAGTCTCTAGGCTGGTGCCCACAGTCGGGCTGCGTATGGTACCAGTCCACTCTCTCACTCACTCAGCAGGATGGAGACACTCCACCGGCTTGACGCAAAGACAGGAAATGCTATGCTAAACAGTCCTATGTAGGCCTATATATCAGCTGTGTTTATGCCACCTCTTCCTGTAAACATTCTCTACCAGACTGACACAGAGGTGTCCAACAGAGATTTTACACAATGAGAAAGCCCGGGAGGTAGATACGTCAGGTTAGGCTCTGGAAAAATCTCAGTCAAAACGGGTTTTGGCTAAAGGTCAGTGAATACATTTATCTGAGCAAGTTCAAACACATGTCCAAGGCACTGCAGCTTGATACAATTTCAGCCGTCCTCAGTGAGAGTCACAGTACTTGGCTTGAAGGACAAAAGGCTCTAGGAGAAATTGACAGATTAGTAAAGGCCACAGTCAGTCATTTATCTTTTGTTTTCCCTATCAGAGGCCTTCACTCTTGCCGTGTTGCCGGGGACAACATTATAAAGCATGAATGATTGCCTGGCTTATGGCCATTTATGGCAAGTGTAAGTATTTCAACTGTGTTTTCATGGCTGAGTAAATCGCCCTTTAGGATTGCATTGATGGCTGGCGATGGTATTCTTACGCCCAAGCAGTCAAGAATGCAAGCTATGGTGCAAGTCAGAGCTTTGGCTCAGCAAGAGAAAGAAGCTCAGTGTCTGCCCATTAGTGTCCAGACGTTTGCAGGGGCACTGAAGGTCGTGCCAGCGGAAAATGCCCTTGGTGGGATGGGCATGGGTGTGGGAGGTAGCGGCTGTCTCCAGAATTCAAATGATGTCAGGCCTTCATGTCTCCCTTACCTCTAACGAGATGAACATGTCAAAGTAGAGTAGCTAAGTGACTTGTTGTTATTCTGACTGAGGGAGTGGTGTGTTGGGGATAAGTCAGGAATTGGATTTAAGCAGGTGGTTCTCTGTAACCTCAGTTAAACAGCGTGATTGACAGATGCATGCATTGTTTTTCGCAATAGAACACTGATTGAAGAATGATTGTAATTAGATGACTTTGAGATGGAAAAAAACACACGCGACACGTGACAGGACTGTAATGTCCTATAACCTATACCTTACACACGGTTGGCGTTTCCAAGCCACTGCCCCCGGTGAGCAAAAATATCCCTGTACAATGTACACCATGCGCATAATGTCATGATTGATTTGATAGATTTCATAGACGTTACATTTAGTTGTTTTCAGCACTGGTCAGGCAGTCAAACAGTGGATAAACAAGACGAGGTCAAAACCTAGTATATGTCTGGACCGTGTACGGTCAATGTGCGAAATTGTGGCCAAAAGCCTCGTCGCTAGAGGGCTTTTAATTTGAAACAGATACATCGGCCAATGGGGAAACTCCAACACTCGGCCGACCAATGGTGTAACTTGGTGTAACGTCACTCAATCAGCGAGTCAGTGATGGACAGACATTCGCGCCCCGCCGTTGTGGTCCGGCCAAAATTCATGTAGTCATGCCCCTGGTTCACAACGTTGCAGAGCTCACGGTATTCAACATTCTTGGCAGCTTCCTCCGAGCAAACAAGTGGATACGAATGATGTGCATTCAGAGCTGACCACCAACAAGCCTTAGGCAGAAAATGGCCTTTTAAAAAATGGCTCCATTCTGGTAAACCAAGGATTATTTTTATTCAGACACTGGTCGATCTTTTTGACATTTCAAATGAGGGTATTACAATGCAGGCATAACCTGCAGGCCTATTCCCATGTATCCTCCTGTTTTTGCAAATAACAGCATAGTGTACGAGTTAAGCTGGCCCGGTATTATGTCTCTCATCCTTGCTACAGTATGTTTGCATTTGTAAGTTGCCAGTAAAGGCTTCATCAGGCAAATTGTTCAACAAGAGGGAAGCAAGAGAGCCAGTTGGGGTTTATTATAGTAAGCCGTCAGCCGCCAGGGGCGTACCAAGCAATGGAGAGGAAGAGAAGAAAGGAGAGACACGGGGGTCCCGGGGGCCCCAACCTTGCCTCCCTCAGCAGCGTTCCCCTCTGTGCTGACAAGCGGCACACTCCTGCTTGGGGAAAATTAGCATACCGTTATCCCATCAGGAGACAAAGCGGAGAGACATTGTATGTCATATAACCAAGTTAAACTGAGTCCGATGCTGATTTACAGTCTCTGGCACTGAACTTAATTGGATTAAACTTTGGGCGCAACCAGCTGTTTATCTCTGCCATGCTGTTGATTCATCTTACTTACTTGAGGAAAATGAAGGTCCTATCAAACGATAAGGCAGCGGCCAAGACAGATTCGCTCTTAGATTGAGCTGCCTTGCTTTGTTCAAGTCAGGGACTATTCATTCCCTTCTAATCTACCACCTCAATCACAGTCAGATTGAAACGATGAACTGCATTTAGGAGTAATGAAAGGCAATTCTTTTGAAACATCAATTTTAATTATTTGTTTATTCTCTCTTATACACTGTATTATCTGTTTTTATTTGTTTTTACTTATCTTATTTCTTATCTAATGTTTTATCCGCCTTGTGTGAAGCCCTTTGAGTTGCGTTGTGTACGAAATGTGCTGTATAAATAAACTTGCCCTGCCTTCTTAGACTTTTCATCAGCCAGCCTCCCCACAAAAAAACGCTCAGATTAAAAACTTGCTTGCCATGTTCTATCTCCCTTTAATAAATATATGACATGAATGAAATTATGTTCTGTTGAACTGTAATTTCCTCCCTCCATCCAGGAAGAAGGGAGCGACTCATCATATGGGACATGCTTTAATACACTCATCTCAATGGATATTAACCACCAGACGATCGCAGAGGCAATGAAACACTTGCACCATTCATTTCAGATGAAGACAGGAGATTTCTCCACTTGGCTCCACAAATGTTTACCCATGAAATTGCAATGAGATGAAATGTGACAGATCAGCATCGGCTAAGAGCGTTTTTTTATCAGAAAGCTAACGTTGCATAAAGACCTTTCGATTGATTATGACAACTTTGGTTCTTAGTCATTTGGAATCATACTGGCAGTACTGGATGTTAGAACCGTTCATTAGTTTTCAGTTCAATGTCTTTACAATCTAGCTAATAGTCTCCAGTGACAATTCTGTTATAAGGTCTGTGTTTGCTTTGATTGGACTAATGTATTCTGCAATACACTGATATAGATGAATGAGAGAAATTATTTTGGTAAGTTTTATTTAAAAGACCACACCACCCTTAGCTACAATTAACTTTTCCTTCTAAAACAGAATATTAACTCCAATCCATGTCAAATCCATATTTAAAGCTGTGATTTTTTTTTCATGCTATTTAAATCTCCACCAACTGGCAATGAAAGGTAACGTGAGGTAAATGAGGTAATCGCTCAGAATAAGTGTTTCCCAGCTCCAAACATTCCCCAGAATAAATCTAACCCAAAGTAAACCCTAAGCCTCATTGTGATGGAAAACAGAGCAAACCAGGAAGAGGGATGTAAAGAGAGCAGAGGCTCATGGGAGGTGACCTGTGAACTCCCTTATAATGAGACTCTACCCCACTTCTCACTGGCTGGCCTGCTTTCTACATTTGCCTGCAAATGTGCTAAATACTGTTCCTGGTGCTGTTTGTGGCTTATTCAACCTTGGTACCGCGGGTTCTAGGACAGGGAAGAGCTAGACTGGAGCAAAACAATGATTCTGCATTAGTAGTCCAACAACACAGGCTATGAACCAAGGGATTTTTTTTTTTGCCTTGAAGCAGAATCTCTTTAGGGTTTAGCTCTCATCAATACTAGCAAAATCTCCTTTTTTTCTGTTGTTGGTGGGGGAAGATTGACCTGAATTGTGAATCACTCCAGTTAATCCCTCCTATGTTTACTATATGAAGCAGTGCCATCCCCAAGCAAGCCTCACACAGACCATCCTCGAATCTCACAGTGTAGATTAAGTTGTATTCTGCATCAGCTTGATGCCTGCCTTCACATGTTAAATGTTTTTATTTGGTTATCTTTAGCAGGCCAAAGGATTGGGTTTTGAGATCTATTTTATAGATTGGCACGTATGGGCTCAATCTTCAACCAAGTGCTTTCCCTTTGAGAGAAAGAAGGTTTTTTTTTTGCAGAATGTAAGCTCTCCTGTCTCTGCATTATTAGTTAAGCCTTAGATCTCAGTTCTGCTGACAATATAACACTGCTAGTATAGATGCTCATTCATCTATAGTCTCTTCACTCACTGCAGTCTAGAGTATGGTGGCTTTATAAGACCAGTGATTTATATAAAGACTCCGTAATCCTCAAGTGATCTATCGAAGCTCCTTATGAAAATAAAATGTAAATATGCATCTTTCAAGCCCCTCAAACTAACTTCTGGAAAGAAAAAAGAAACACACAGCACTGTAATGTTGTAATTACTTGTCTATCCTTGTTATTGTTTTTCAGACAATTTAAAAAAGTTTTAGTAAGCGGGCTCCAGGCTGCTGACTTACTATGAGGTCTTTCCTCTGTCAGCCATTAGCCTCTAATTTATGCTTTTAGACTCTCA
Organism: Polymixia japonica; assembly: GCA_900302305.1. Classification (NCBI taxonomy): domain Eukaryota; kingdom Metazoa; phylum Chordata; class Actinopteri; order Polymixiiformes; family Polymixiidae; genus Polymixia; species Polymixia japonica. The sequence goes on along the minus strand of OMKK01084089.1, from coordinate 4,850 downwards.
AGACCTTATGCTCAAAGCAATGGTTTACTTTTTAAATGTTGACAGCGGTACAGTTAGTGATATGCAGAAATGCTGACAAATTGAACGCTCCTTTACACCCACTGCAGGTGTTTGGACAAAAAACGAAACAAAAATAAAATAACAGGAGATTTGAATTAAACTGCAGAGCAGTTTGGCATCAACCATGACATATTATTTTAAGTAAAAAAATGAAAGCCTAGAATAGAATTCACAAAGTCTGAATTATATTCATATGATAGACAGTTATGATTGAATGATTTCTTTCTTTCTTTAACAATATGAACAACAGAATGAATCTGATCTGCGATGTCAGCAACAGACTAAATCTGCAGTTACTCCGTTGACAATAACTGTAGATTTTTCCAAAATAACAGAGATGTATATATATAAAACTAAATAAAGTTTCACAAAGAAAAATACATTATAATAAATAAACACAATATAACGTTTTTAAGTGGCAAGACTGCCCAGTTTAAAACTGGTGGATACACCCTACATCACATCAGTTACACTCCGGGGCACGATTCATAACATTCATAACATTCATAACATTCATAACATTCATAACATTCATAACAAGATTCACATTTACATGTTCGTGCATGTTTGAAAAAGCAGTGCAACATGTCTCACATTTAGGATAAATATTCATTCTATCATAATTTGATGGCTAAATGTTAAATGGAAATGTTGCTAATGAAACATTTAACTAAATATTAAATTTAGGACATACCTAACTAAATGTGGAGATCAACAAACTATGTATTTAGCTGAATGTTAAACTGTCGAATATTGCCAAACTAAATTTTTAGCTGTTGACATCGGCAAACTAAATATTTCACTAAATGTTAAATATTTAGCTTGCCAAAGTAAATATTTAATTAAATGTAAATGTAGAGATTGCCAGCTAAATATTTAGCTGAATGTTAAATGGTGAGATCGCCAAACTAAATATATACTGTAGGTCCAACTACTGTAGGCCTAAATGTTAAATCGAATGTTATCGAAGGGCCAGGGTTTTATCCTGTGGGCATTTGACATTTAGCTATCAAATTATGATAGAAAAAATAATGTGTAATTTCCACACATCTAAATGTGTAAATATTCATGAGCTGAAGTTTGAGTGACTAAGCATGACTAAGAGTGACTAAGCGCTAAGCGTGAGTGGAGTCAAGAAGATGGGCCCAATGGGTGGGCGGTGTTTCACGATTAGTGGATTTAATCTGATAGGCTGAATGTAAATGACCCAGCTCCAATGACATCGTTATACCCCAGGTTTTACATGGGATATTGAACACGGGTACAACCCAAGTTGGAGCCCTTCAAAGCACACTATGGTCATGGGTAAGTCCAGGGTTGTCACCCTTTACACCAATCCGAAAGTTTACTTCCATATATGTCACTATTGAACACGGTCGTCGCATTTTGACCTCATTAAAAGCGGACGTTTCAAAGTTTGTTTACAAGTCTTTTACTGTGCCTGTAATTTGTGTTTTTATCTCTTCTTCCCCTTGAATGGACAGAAGCTTTCTCACTTGGGAATCTCGCCAATTCGCCATTGTTTCGACTCGTAAACTCATTTGCAGCTTGAAAGAACGGAGGTTTGTTTACCAGGTAGCGTTAGCTTGCCTTTGTATTAGTGTGCCTCCGATCGACCAATGAGGTTCCTTGATCGAACCCCGTGTTGAGTAACCTGTGTTCCTTTCAGTTTCTGAAGCTTTCATACTGAACCGTGTCCAACCCACATAAAACCCAGGTGGACCTGGGTCGAATAACCCGCGTCAACCCATTCACATCAACAGCAGACATGGGTTTTACCCAGGTCGATGCTTTGATGTGAAAGGGGTATGATACCACTTTCCCCACCAAAATTTGCGTGTATATGCAGGTTTTTTTAAACGCAGGAAAACCCGCTAAAATAGGTAATTGACTCCATTCCCAATGCCAGTAGACGGGTATGCCTTTCTGTTGTTTTATCTGGTGGGTCACGTTGGATGTCACTGGAAGTGACGGTAATCACTTCCGCTTGCATTCAAACACGCTGGAAAAGGGGCAAAAAATTAGCGTATCTACCCGGGTGTCATATTGCCATTACTGCCGATCGGAGCTGGAGGCGATAAATACCCGTTCTACTGTACAGTCATTTGTCCCGGGAATGAATGCCGATTGTAACCTTTCCCACTAAAGACAAAAGCCAGATGTTAGTGGGTGTTAGTGGGTTTTTTGTCCAGTGGGTAAAGGGCTTTAGAGTCACACAGAACAGATCTGCTGAGAGAAGCTGAACCAGGGGGCACTCTTCTAAAAAAATACAAATAAAAATACTGGATTTGACCCTTCAAATATAAAATATAAAAATATGAAGAAAATGCATAAGGATTAGTTTTATGTGATGCTAGAAAATATTGGTGTTTCAATGTTGGTCCAACTTTAAGAATTGTTTCCACAGTAAGTGATTTTTACTATGGTCTTTTATTTATTTATTTAACTTTTTTTAATTTAACTTTTATTTACCCAAGTCATGATATTAAAAGGTCTAATTCTTTAGATAATTTGTTTATATTGCTTTATTTTCATTTGAATTCTTGAAAAGCTGTATTCATTATTCTAAAGTTTATTAGTTTTTGCAAGTTTAGAAGCACAACTGTAACACGTTCTCCTACAGTATCCCTCTGAGGCTTTGAGTCATGCTACGTCTAATGTTCATCACTGAGTTGCTTTCAACAAAGTGTCCAATTCAAAATGTGTGACTTAAAATCATACTCATTAACTGTCAATTACCAAATCAAACCAAATACATTTTGCCATACTACAATGTTGTGATATGAGTGAAATGATGTACATTATAACTTAGCCTTGTGTTTTGGTGCACTAGCTGCTATCTTCCATCAGACCACATTCAAACTCAAAGTGAATGGACACTTTGAGAGGTAGGCTCACTAGCCACATGCTACCAGGTTAACATTTTGATCCCTGCTGAAGGTAGTCCAGTCTTCAAACAGTACTGAAATTGACATTTCAAATATATTAAAGATGGTTAGGCTTTCCATTTCCAAAGAAGCCTATACCCCCTGTCGTTACTGGTTTTATACCCCCTGTCATTACTGGTTTTTTTCCCAGGGGTTAAATGACTTTATGGTGTTTGCATTCATGCCATTTACAGAATTGTGAAAGATAGAATGTCAAATATTACGTCTACTAATTTTTCAGCACTTTTTCTACCGCTGGGTCTGTGGGAGAATGACAAAAGATGAGAAAGTTGTTTATTTGAGCACTAAGACAACACTAATAATGAATATCAGGCTAGACGCATAGGCCTACATTATGTCTAACATACATTAACATGCACATACATTCAGGCAGAATAATATTAAGGATTTATCATGTCAGGTCATGGATATTATTATTCTGATATTTTCCATCTAATCCGTACTCCTAATCTTTGGATCACAATCCCATGTGTTTCTATTTAATTTTAGTTTTTGTTCCCCCTGTTTGTGATATCATCACCTATTTATCATATATAATTCAGAATATCATATCTTTGGCCCGTGGATTAAAGGCTGCCTATTCATTATCACAACAATTGCCTACAATTCGTGCTCAACAAAGCCATGAGGATCAGTCGATTGATATCACGAATAGCCATAACAGACCTACATGCATTATGGATAATGAAACGCCATTAAACAAAAGACAGTTGAACAGTCATAAAGTAACGGTACTGTAATATCTGTTGGGGCCACTAATTTGCGTGTCTCTGTGCAGAGCGTACGGGAGGACCTGCTCCCTGCTGTGATAGATCCGCACAACGTACTGCAGAAGTAGGCTAGGACGCACGCCGCAGCGTAACTGCGCACACACACACACACACACACACACACTTCCACTGGAAACTGGCACAGACACGCAGCGCCGCGACCACCCGACGCCTCACGGACACACTGTGGAAACTTATCCCAGTAGAGAGTTCAGTACTGAGGGGATAACAGACAACTGGTTCATCACAGATACACGTTGCGTTTTTTTGCGCAACTGGAAGTGGATTAAATTCACGTTTTCTTTCTCTTTTTTTTTCTTCCCTCCTCCTTCTGGTTTCGTATTACAAAGCCTGGGGAGGGAAGTGCGCCGTGGAAACCTGACAGCATCATATGTCCTGGTTTCTCCTGCGGTTCCCGAGCTTCCAAAAGAGAGAGAGAGATCCCGGGTGAACTGATCTGAGATCGGATGAGGATGTGGAATAATTTATAACTTGCGATAATTCAAAAACAAAAAAAAATCCGAGATAACGGAGGGGGGGAAACGGATACTGGATCTGTCGTCGGTTTTACGCGGCTGTGCGGAGAGAGAGAGAGAGAGAGAGAGGGGGAGAGAGAGACCGAGAGACAGAGAGGAGAGAGAGAGAGAGAGAACACTATCACAACAGCTGTCGAGAGAGGAGCACAGGACTCATTGTCTGTATTTAAAACACGGTAAGTTTGTTGCTGTTATTATAATAACGTCGTGGTGGTGATGGTGGTGCAGCTCGTTGCTGCAGACGGAGGATTTTGGATTAAAAGTGTCCTCGGCGAGGAAGAGAGGAGGAGAAAACATTTGATCCCGTCGTTCGTTGAGTCGGCACGACTCCAACTGTTGCCATGAAGCCTTTTAAGTAAACTGCGTTTATATTGCATCGCGTACTCTGGATAGATGGTTATTGGGGCTTTGTAGTATGTCTACGTTTGGTTTAATGTGATGCAACTTTTCCAGATTTCGCGCAGTGTAAACACAGTGTAAACACGGCGCACTGCGGTTAGAAGCTGTTGGAAGCGAATCAAATGGGGAGTGTGTGT
>OMKK01084088.1:0-11839 GCA_900302305.1 Polymixia japonica | reverse complement strand
ATGTCTGGACTCAGGTGGGATGTTGTGACAGAGAAGCCTTAGTAAACATGACGGTCTACCTCACATTCACAGCCAGATCGCGCTAAAAACGTTTGTGATCTCCAGGATCGACTTGGCTTTGGATGAACAGCGGAGACTGAACACCAGCATCCACAATGCTAAGGTAAAGGAGAACCGAGAGATTTTGAAAGATCTCATCAATGCCACCTGCTTCCTTGCCAAACTGGCATTTCGTGGAAATGATGAAAGTACAGGCTCTGCTAATCGTGGCAACTATGTCTACTCTGTTGGGTTCATATATTTATAAATCTGATTCTGATGGAGTCAAACCACTGGTTTGATTCACCTTTGGTGAACCAGTTGGTGGGGTGGGAAAATGGTGATTTGTAGGTCAGAACAGAAAATGTTTTATGTTTTTATTAAATTATTTTGAGTTATTGTTATTAAGATAGTCAACTGTTATGAAAAGAAGATAAAGCATTGATGTTTATGTTGACATTTTCACAAGGATTTCAGCTTTTCCAGTTATATGAAAACTTCAATGACCTTAATAAACGGACCTTTGGACCTTTGGAAATTTTCATTGTGGACCTTTAAGATTTGTATTTGAGTACCCCTGGCCTATAGGCTTATGTTTACATTGTATAGCCAAAGCTAATCACGCAGCTATATAGGTTTTATTTTACTATTTTGAGACATAAAACTGCAGCCATAGCCTCGGCTATGTTTACATTGTATAGCCAAAACTAATTGTATAATATTGGGCGGACTGGACTACCAGGCAGCAGAGCCAAAGCTCAGTGTTATATTTTATTATTTTCTACATTTTATATTTTCTACAATTTCTTATTTTCATGTTAATATTCACTTCTTAAGATTCTATAGAAAATATTTTATTCAATACATATTGTTTGTTTATACCTCATTCTGTTCCGTATAGATTTACTTATTCTTAGACAGACAGATGGAGCAAACTGTTTTAAAGGAGGGAAGATTGTAGTGGGAGCACTGGGGTGTCAGGTGTGACTGTGGCAAATGATTTACATGGCTCACAGGTCAGGTAGGAGGGCCTATTAGCAGAATTTTGCTTAGGGCTCCAGGGAGATCAGGACTGGCTCTGTTCAAAAAGATTTGTATCTGTAATACACAATACACAAACAAATGCGGTACGATTTGTATCTGTAATGCAATAGTTGTAAATATGTGAAAACGTGTGAATAATAGCTTTTCAATTTAATATTTTCACTCAAACTTCTGGATACTTTTGACACTGTTCTTGCATCTGCAAGAAATCCACAAATATCTCTGGTGATCTCAAAGCTTCTGGATAGTTATCAGCCTCTTCAGACACAAGAAGATGACATGGTCATCAAGCCAAGGGGTCCTTAATTCGCCGGGCTTTCTACCTCGTAAGAGTGTGTACCTCGTAAAAATGCTGTTTAAAAATATTGTACACAGAAAATGTTGTAGAAGAATTGGCAGAAATTAAGACATATTACAGTCCAATTCCTGATAGGAAAAATAAAGATATAAAAATTTCGTCATGCTACCGTTCCTCACTCTGGGATACCTTAATATTGAAAGCCAAAAACCAAACCTACATGCCAATGGGGTACATTTACTTCATAGGAAGCGGTCACTTCTTGCTGGAGCAGTAAATGTTGAAGGCTGACGACCATGTAATCTCCTTATGTCTCAAGAGGCTGATAACTATCCACAAACTCTTAGATCAGAGATATTTGTAGATTTTTTATAGGTGCAAGAACAGTGTCAAAAGTATCTACACAAACTTACTTAAAGTAAAAAAACAGTTTCTCCCGAGTCCTCCCATACCACATTTAAGCACAGATTTAGATTTTTTTTGTATATTGTTGTTTTGATAATTTTATTATAAATATGTAACAATCAAGAACAACGTTTTAGTTCTGAAACTTGTAGTGGTGGCTAGAAATGTGACCTAAACAGGGGTACACATGGAGCCAAAACCAAAATGACCCAGATGACCACTGTAACAAAAACAATAATAAATAAATGAATATATACACGGATGAAGAAATTAATAAAAAAAAAAGATATATTATTCAAATGTTAAACTTTATTTGTCAAATGCACAATAACATGACAACACAATAGCAGTTAATGGCATTGAAATGTTTCTCCTGCCGAGCGTCTTCTCAACATAGTCAAAAATGAAAGAAGAGCAAAAATAACATCAAATAAACAATAAGCAATCACTACTAAAATGGTGAATCGTGAAACATTTTTTACAAAAATATTTAAAATTAAAGTGCAAACTGCGTGTGCAGTAATAAATAATACAAATATAGCAACCAAAAAAACATCAAAATAAAAAGTAAATGAAGTAAGTAAATACATCTGAGGGATTTTTTGGTGGGAGGAAAATCTCACCTCCTAATTAGATTGATTTGAGCTGACCCCAGGAAGGAATAGGGACAGATGGAATCGTCTAGTTACCATGGTGATGTCTAAACCACCTGTGGACGTGTTTCATTGGATCTCATTTAGATTTAGACTGGTTTCCTGGTAGCCTATGGTGTATGCACACACACACACACACACACACACACACACACACAAAAACACACAATAAACATAGACACAAAGGCAGACATACGTAAGCATGTTAGATAGGCAGATGAACACATACACAGTCATACAACTAGACAGGCAATCATGTATGTTCTTGCACACCTTGGAGTACAGCATGAATATGCCACAAATAACAAAATGCTCTCTGCAGAGTGCTGGAGATGTGGTTGCTACTTACTGCTACTTACTACAAAATAGACTAATTGAAACTTTTATCCAGGGAGAGAGAAAGAGCGAGAGAGAGAGAACAAGAGCTAAGCAGAGATAGACTTTCAGCTTTGATGTATCTGACACATTAAATATCATCTTTAAAACAGCAATGGAACGAAATACCTCAAAGCACCTTAATTAAACTGCCAGCTCTCCCAGCGAATGCATGCACACACACACACACACACACACACCACCAACAACAACAAACAACAAAAATAAGCACATTAAAACCTAGAATCCCAGCAGCCCACACAAGCAATATTGACAGTCCTCCTCCCACAGTAGGTGCAGTTCCCAAACATTCAGGAACATGACAAGCCGGCACCAGGGCCGGTTTTAGCCTGCTATATAAGGGTGGGCTAAATAATAGGTGGGCAACTTGGGTGGTAGGTAGCCCAGAGGTTAGAGAAGCGGACTAGTAGCCCAAAGGTTGCCAGTTTGAATCCTTGGCCAGATGGCACAAAAATCAGGCAAAATGGCTCTTTCTCTGTCCATGTTTTCTCTGTGTGTGTGTGTGTGTCCTGGACTCAGCTTCACAAAAAGAGAGAGCAGACAAAATTAAGTTCCCATACAACTAAACTGCATTGTCATTCTCATTCAAAGACGTTTCTAATCAAGGTCCATTTGAGCAGCTGCCTGCACATGATGCAACCCAATCAGCGCCACCAAATGTGCGAGCTGTAGATTAGTACTTCATCTATTAATCTATAAAAAGTGAGGGATGGGCAGGGTCCCTGCTAGTGTTTACGACTGCGCTCTCACGATTCCCGACTGCTTTCTTAAAAAAATCCCAAATTTACGTGATCTGGGAGAAACGTTTCCCTTGAAACATAATTGAGCTTGCAGTTTAGTTGTATGGGAACGTAATTTTTAGGATAAATCTGTTACGTAAATAGCGTTAACTCAGGAACTTTTTGAGAGTTAAGGATTGTTGCCCCTTTTCTGGGGACATTGTTGGAGTATTAAGATTTTATTCCCCAGCCCAACATTTCTCAAACTATGGGCCACGGACGGGTGCCACAAATCAATAAAAGAGCAATTTATATATTCACCTATTCAGTGAAATGTGTTAAATATCATGAGCTGTACCCAACAAACTGTATGTAAAAGACTACTATACCCAACAAACTGTATGTAAAAGACTACTATACCCAGCACACTGTCTTTAAAAGACTACTATACCCAGCACACTGTGTTTAAAAGACTACAATACCCAGCACACTGTGTTTAAAAGACTACTATACCCAGCACACTGTGTTTAAAAGACTACTATACCCAGCACACTGTCTTTAAAAGACTACTATACCCAGCACACTGTGTTTAAAAGACTACAATACCCAGCACACTGTGTTTAAAAGACTACTATACCCAGCAGACCGTGTAAAAAAAAGACTGTACCCTGCAGACTATGGTTTTAATTTATATGACTAAAATGTACTGATACTGAACAAAGAATAGGCTATAGGCTAGTATTTTGTTTCCCGCAGAAATAGTCTCAGAGGTTGAGACCCACGCATTACTGGGCCCTGGGGCAAATAAGTTTGAGAAATTCTGTTCTAGCTCTTTCTTTCTTCCTCCCGTTCTACCATGCTGCCTTGTCTACAGTCAGATGTATTTCCACAGCCCAAGTCTGTGGAGAAAACAGCAGAATTTATTGTTAGCTATTCTGGAGAAATCATTGTGTCTTAATTGTATGTGTGTGTGTGTGTGTGTGTGTGTGCGCACATGCACTTGTATGCATTTATTGGCATTTGCATAACCACATACTACTACTCTCTACTACTTCTCTATGTCTATTTGTGTGTTCTAGTGAGTGTGTATCTGACTTCTCTGAATGAGCAACAAGATCTTCAAATGATATGACAGTATAGGTTGTTTGTCAATATGACCCAAAACAACCAACATGAGCGTTTCGCTGTTTTGCTGGTCTGGCAGGACAAAGACAAGACACCAGGTGTGCGATAAGGCACGTGCGCGATGCTGCGATATACCACACAGCCCAATCAGCACCACTTAATTTACAAGCCGTTGGGACCAGAATAGTAATTAATCTAGAGTTAGGGACAGAAGGACTGTCCCTGGTAGTCTAGTGGTTAGGATTTGGCGCTCTCACTGCCACCACCCGGGTTTGATTCCTGTCTGCTTTCTTAAAAATCAGATTGTTTTACAGTGATACAGCGAGCCATGGCCATGTTGTATCGGCCAATCAGGTAGCTTCTTTTATGAATATTAATGAGTTTCCCAGTGCCACCCTGCATTTTCAAAAGTCGCGCGCGGGCACAAGAAGACCAACTTCTGCTGCCGACGATTTCCGTCCTAATTCGACAAAGGTGAAACGTTGTTTGAGGAAAACGCAAATATTGGTTGTTTTAACCTGTTTCAACACATATGGTTGATTTTTTTGAGAGATTAGTCTGGAATGAGTCATAAGTGTGACAGAAATACTCTTCAGGAGTATTGCACAGACACATCTAGACATACTCTCTTTCTTTCTGTTTCTCTCTCTCTCACACACACACATACACACACACAGTGATACAAAAAAATGTAGTTTGAGATTAGGCATTCAAAAACATAAAATCTGACTGGCATCTATAATTTTTATACATTACACTCAAGGCTGGTAGTTTACTTGCTTTTCTTTACTACCTTTGCCTTACTCCTCTTTAATGCCACAGACACTTTTGAGTCTCTAGAAATAAAGTATGGAATCTCTATCTAAAATAACAGTGTATTTGAATTCTGCAGAAAAAAAGACACTAGAAAGACATTGATGAAATACATAAAAATATGGAAAACATAAGGTGCATAACTGTCACTGTAGTTATAATACTGTTTTGAGTGTTTTCACATTTTATCCATTCACCTTTACTTGTTTTTACACCACAAATGGAGCTCTGCTTTTCACAGTTATACTGAAAGGAGTTGGTAGCGTGCTATTGTATAAATAGTTGTTCTTTACCATTCTCTTTCCTACTGTAAATTGGAAATGGAACTGGAAAGAAGAAAAAATATCAGATCAGAGACTACATTCGGTGTAACAAAGGATAAGAGCATTTATTGAAAACTGATTCATGTCCTTGGACATGATTTCATAGCTGGTTTGCAGGAAGAGTAAACTGTATCTGTTATGGCTTGGAGTTATGCAAGGTATCCTCAAGTAGTAAAGTCAATAACGTATTTGGTTGACAGAGGATGAGCACCGTAGAACAGAGGGCTTGCTCTAGGTGATGATTCCAAATTAGTAGTGCAAAATAGAGCTTAGATCGGGCCCAAAAAAAACAAGCCCGACCCTACGCAAGCGCGGCACGGGCCCATCCCATTGCTGCATTTACGGGCCCAAACCGGGTTTAAAACCAAACTTTTTACTTTTTTTTAGTAATTTCGGTTGTTTTTTAGTAAGTCTGCTGTTTTTCAATGCATAAAGTGATTGTTTATTTTGTGTTGTAATTTATGCTTATAATTTATGTTAAGATGTAATTTAGTTATTTGCCAAATTAAATACACACACACACATAATTTTTTTCCATTTAAAAATTAATTGGTCATAACGACCGCTATCAGCTGTAATCCACGTCTTTTCAGAGCAGTGCTGCTGGATAAGTGCTATTCTGTTGCTTTCCCACACACTGAAAAACAGCTTTCAATGTTTGTCATTCAAACAACTCTGAATTAGAGACAAATACAGACAAAAATCTGTTCAGAATTATGTGCAGGATTGTTGTAACCTTATTATGTATTGATCACAGTGATTGATGCATAAGGTTTAAGATTACAATGTTATAATAACATTCTGATTATCACACCAAATAGCTTACTCCCCACCCCAAAAAAAAATAAAATAAAATAAATCGGACCACGAGACAGGCCTGACTGCCCACGGAAATGGAGGGAAATTCCTACCTGACCAGGCCCTGACTCACAGGCCAGGCCAGTCTCAGGTCCGGGCACAGAATCAAACCTCTAGCGCAAAATTCCATTCCTTATTTATTTATTTACAAACAAAATCACCCCAATAATCGTCTTAATGTCAGGGCACACAGGTATACCTCCCTAGGGAGGATGAAAGGGAACCCACTCATTGCCACAGTTGAGACATTCATTCATCCAAGCACAGAAGGAGACATGGCACACAGCATTAGACATGATAAAAGGAAACATGTCAAATGTCAAATGTAAACAGTATGAGATATAAAAGAATGAATGCAGAGGAGACGATTAGGGTGAAACCCCCAACTGCTGCTGGAAGGGGGAAGGTGGAGGAGAGAAGGGGGAGGTGAGAAGAGGGAGATCACAGAGTGGATGTGGCAGTGGGACACAGAGGGGATCAGGCAATGGGATACATGGTTGGACACACCGAGGGAGGGGCGAGCAGGAGCAGCAAGCTGGTGTCCATAGACCTGGGAAGACAGGGAAGCGAGAGACCCATACACAGCAGACCATCCAGACGTAGCCCACTCACACAGACACTAGCCCACTCACACAGCCAGAACAAAGGATAGAGGTTAGTCATTCAACTCAGGCATATAGGAGTAGGGATGCATACCAGCATCCCTGCTTAGGGTATGGATGGTGTGGGAGTAGGAACCCTGTAGGCTACAATCCATGCCTACATCGGTGCCTAACCTGACTCTAAAGGTAGGCTAAGTTACTCATGAACTAGACAAAGTTAGGGCTGACCGAATGATAAGGAGAATAGATAGGTGTTAGGTTTCAATTTGAAGATAACTATAGAAACGACTTCCCTGATAGCAGCAGACAGACCATTCCAGAGAAAAGGAGCGTGGTATGAAAAAGCCCTGCACCCCACTGATTTATTTTTAACTCTTGGAACAGATAAAAGCCAAGCGCCAAGAGTTTAATTAAGGGACTGAGAGAATATGTTATTGACATTTTTAAACAGATGCCTTTGACTAGCTGGTCGAATAACCAACATCTCTGTTTTATCTGAATTTAAATGCAGGAAGTTTAAGGACAAATTGGGAGCGGTCTTCTGGTCTAATAGGAAAATATAGTTGGGTGTCATCTGCATAGCAGTGAAATTTAATGTCATAGCTGTGCATGATGTTGCCAAGAGGCAACATATAAATAGAGAATAGTAATGGGCCAAGAACTGACCCCTGTGGAACACCAAAGTTTACTTTACACATTTCTGAGGTCATATTGTTGTGAAGAACACAATCCGTTCTCTCAGAAAGGTAAGATCTAAACCAAGAGAGTGCCAGTCCACACATTCCAATATTGCGCTCAAGGTGATCTAGAAGTTTGTTGTGATCTACAGTATCAAAAGCTGCGCTCAGAACAAGTAACAGAAGCACTGAGGTCAAATTGGAATCAGTAGTTAGTAGAAGATCATTAACCATTTTGGTGAGCACAGTTTCTGTGGAATGGAATGATTTAAAGCCAGATTGAAATGTTTCAAATAGATTGTTAGTAGACATATGATCAATACGTTGGTTTGCAGTGGAAAGCGAAAGTAAGTTAATGATATTAAGAATTGTCAGTCCAAGAATTGGAAAAAGTTCTCCTATAAATTTGGCAGGAAGCAGGCAAGTAGTGGGTTTTGAGGTGTGTACTAACTTACAGAGATTATCTAAAGAAACTATGTCAAGCCTTGGAAGCACATTTACAGCCTGGGAGGTACCAAGTGGACTGATCTCCAAGGGACCAGAATATTGACTGGAGAGTAAGCTATTGATATCATCTCTAATTAAGTCAATGTTACAAGTGAAGAAATCTTTAAAGTCATTGGCTGTGAGAGAACAGCCAATTGGAGAGTTTTGGGGGGGTATGCTTAGCTACTGTGCTAAATAGAAATGTTGGGTTGTTTTTATTAAGAGTGATCTGTTCAGAGAAGTATGCAGCCTTAGCTGCAGAAAGTGCTCGCTTATAACTATAAGCTATCGTTCCACACAAGGTGGAACACTTAAAATTTAGTTTAACACCATTTATGCTCTAATCTTCTACATGTCTGCTTGAGCGCACAGGTAGAATCATTAAACCATGGTGCTGGTTCCATAAGCTTACATTTTTTGGTAGTTACTGGCTGAAGGTAGACAGTTAGCAAGAGCTGCAGTAGTTGTAGCATTAATACGTCAGCTCACATACAGTAGGTAGTATCAGGATTAGCATGCGGACAAGTCAATGCTACCTGAAATTCAATCAGGTAATGGTCAGATAAAACATAAGAATAGGAGGATACTAATAGATCAGAAACATCTATGCCACAAGGTAGAACGAGATCTAGGGTGTTACTGCTGGAATGGGTAGATTCGTGAACCAATTGGGTAAAACCAAAAGTATCAATAATGTCTAAGAAAGTCCTACTAAGGGAATCAGATAACTTATTAACATGAATGTTGAAATCACCAATAATTAGAATGTTATCAGTGTGTGTCACTATGTCAGAGACAATTCAGAAAATTAATCTAGAAAATGAGAATAGGGCCCCGGAGGGCGGTAGAATGTAGCTAGACAAAATAGGTGGCTAGGCCTATTTCTGGATACTGAGGGTCATAGGACGAGCACCTCAAAATATTAAAATTTGCTATTGGTGTTGGGACTAAGATTGAATTTTGAGTCATAAATTAGGGCTACACCCTTTATTTTATGGGTAACATGTGAACTAGTATAGTTTGGGGGTGAAGCTTCATTTAATGGTAGAAAAACATTTGGTTTTAACCATGTTTCACAACCCCATCAACCCCATCATATTCAGGCTATGTTCTAGGATCAAATCATTAACCAACAATGATTTTGGAGCAAGTGATCTAATATTGATAAGGCCAATTTTAAGTTCAGCAATTCTGGAAGTATTAGGCCAATCTACAACCTTCACAGCAGGTTGGTTAGGTCTAATTGTAAGCAAACTGCTCCGATTTACAATACGAAAGTGCCTAGAATAGTTGCAGGCATGGTAGGGAAGAGACAGGCTACTACTAGGATAAGTTAAATTAGAATTTTTAGCTTGAGGAATGCTGCTGCTATAAGGTGCAGTAGTATTCTGGGAATGTTGCTGCTGCTGCTAGAGGGTGCAACAGTAATTAGGTTATTATGATCTACAGTCACTAAGCCAGGAGACCTGTGGGTTATATGGCAAGGGAGGGAGACTCAATCGCAATCTCATATACTATACTGTCTGGTCTGGCAGACTCCTCACCAATAGTAGATATATGCCTAGCATGCTCTCTAATCACCTGCAACCCAGCATGTTCTGAGGGGAAGTGTCATGTCATGTTAAATCACTGATCTATGCACTGATCTATGTTCTCAAACAAAGTGGTGGCACCTAACCCAGTATGGTGAAGGCCGTCCGCCTTTAGCATGCCAGGTCGACCCCAGAAGGTGGGCCAGTTATCCATAAACAGTAATCCCTGATTATTACAAAACTGTGCCAGCCAGTGGTTCAATGAAGCTACTCTACTAAAAAACTAATCAGTCTTACCCAGCATGGGTAGGGGACCAGAGACAATTAATTGATGCCGACTCATCTTTCTGGCAAGATCACAGACCCTGGCTATGTTGCTCTTTGTGATCTCAGATTGCTTCAGTCTAGCATCATTGGTGCCGACATGAACTACAATGTTGCTAAAGATAGTGTCTGCCTTACCATTATTATTATTATTATTATTATTATTATTTGTTTAGCACAAATTAAAGGTACAAATCTGTGCAAGGTGGGAACGAAGCCTTTGCAGGCTTGTACAGAGTTCCACACCTATCCATATCAGTTTCATGACATGCAGGCTAAACACTCAAAAACACAAAAAAAGAGAGGAAAACAAAGTCAGAGTACAAAAGGATGAGTACAGGAATCAGGTGGACAGTAGGTGTTTCTTCAGGTGCTTTTTGAAAGCAGAATAAGATGATATTGATCTTAGCGGTAGGCTTAATTCACTCCAAAGCTTGGGACCTCTAAAAGTGATGTTAAATTGGTGCCTTGAAGTCCGTGTGCGCAGTAAGAGTAGATTGTTGTTGCTGTGTCGTGTTCGATATGAATGGAATATCTTGTTTCCTATATATAAACTTGTGTATGAATAAGCATGTTTGATAGACATTGACTGTGTGGATGGGTAGTATATTATATTTTTTAAAGAGGGGTGCCAAAGGAGCGTATCTATTGGAGTGAGATATAAATCTTAGATATTTCTTCTGTATGATGCATAATTTGTTGAGATATGCAGGATAAGTTGCCGCCCAGACAATGTTACAGTAATTGATGAATGGGAACAGAAAACTATAATATAAGGTTAAATAAGCTGAGGAGTGAATTAAAGGACAAACTTTCCTCAATATGCCAAACATTTTCGCAGATCTTTTTGAGACAAGGTCAATGTGATTAGACCACTTCAACCCGCTATCTATAATAACCCCTAGAAATTTAGTGTGCTGTACTAATTCAATTTCAGCATTATTAATAAAGATTTTAGCTAATTCTATAGGATAATATTTATTAATATTACAAAAAATCATGAAATTGCATTTTTTTACATTGAGGGTTAATTTGTTTAATTGAAACCATTTCGCAACAGAAGATAGTTCCTCGTTGACTGTTCTGATTAAGGTGTTGAAGTCTTCGTGTGAAGCTATAAGGTTTGTATCGTCCGCAAATAATACTGGGAGGAGTTTGGTACATGTCATGGCCATATCATTAATGTAAATTAAAAATAATAAAGGGCCTAGGATTGATCCCTGAGGGACACCAAACAAAATGTGCGATTTCTTGGAGGAAACACCCGCCAGATGTACATATTGCTCTCTGTTGGTAAGATAGTTCCTAAACCATTTCAGGGCAGTATCCTCCACTCCGTATCTATTGAGTTTGGCGATCAATATGTCATGACTGACCGTATCAAACGCCTTACTCAGATCCAGGAAGACTCCAAGGGCAATTTTCTTGTTCTCAAGAGCTGATGAAACATAGTTGGCAAACTGTATGAGGGCATGTTCAGTAGAGTATTGTTTGCGAAAGCCATATTGATGTTTATATAGTATGTTGTTGACTGCTAGGTGATTT
>OMKK01084085.1:0-10866 GCA_900302305.1 Polymixia japonica | reverse complement strand
AATAATAGGAATAAGAATAACATTAATTTATTAACACGAGACATTCCTCTGTATTAAGAATAGAATTCCTGGTATATGTAGTGTATAGTAAACGTTACTGATGATGTAAGCAGTTTTGATTCTGAACATTGTACAGAGCAGTGTAACAGTTCAGAGCGGTGTAACAGTTCAGAGCGGTGTAACAGTTCAGAGCAGTGTAACAGTTCAGAGCGGTGTAACAGTTCAGAACAGTGTAACAGTTCAGAGCAGTGTAACAGTTCAGAGCGGTGTAACAGTTCAGAGCGGTGTAACAGTTCAGAGCAGTGTAACAGTTCAGAGCAGTGTAACAGTTCAGAGCAGTGTAACAGTTCAGAGCGGTGTAACAGTTCAGAGCAGTGTAACAGTTCAGAAACAGTGTAACAGGCAAGCTGTTGTGTTTTGATACTTACTTGTCTTGCCCCCTCTATGTCCAGGTTTAGGAGAGCCTTGCCGTCGCTCTGCGATAAACATTTTATTTTCTTGATCTGTTTGAAGTCAGCTAGAAACACCGGCTGGTGAAATAAAGAAGTAAGTGTTCCATTGAGGGATGTAGCACTAAAGTTATTATGGCACTAATAAAAGGGCCACATTAATAAATGACACATCTTCCAATGGCTGCAAACAATAAAGTGACAAGTGACCTAGTTTCCTCTCGTAACACGTCTCTGCTATATTTAACTCCACTTTTTTATGATTTTTCTTTGTTTTATGGTGGGAGTTTGTGTGACAGTAAACGTCTTTCCCATAAAGACATACAGTATGTCAGAAAGTATATGTGGCTTAAGTCTGCTAACCCAATATATATATATATATATAACCATACTGTAATATGTACTAGTACTATGCGAGCTCTCTGCCATGCTTACTGCTGAATCCTTCTGTGTGCGTTGGCGAATGCCCCTGGCGCCAATGACCAGCTCCACCGACAGACTCCAGCCTTGCTGTTGACAAACAACAGGTGCGTTACGTTAGTAATATTAAAATGTAACCAACTGGAGACGCAATGTTTTTGACTCCCAAAAAAAGTCATTTTAATGAAGATGAACACAAAAGGAAGATAGCAGTGTTTATTTTCTTTTATTCACTTATTCGTGGATTCTTTATTTAGCTTTTGTACCGCCAGGGGACGACCAGCTTTTCTTGTTTAAACATTGTTTTAACGTTATCTCGGTACTCACCACTAGCTCGCAGGGGTAGACCTCCTCGTCATAGCTGATAAACTCTCTGAGGGTCTCAAAAAACTTCACCATGCACTCCTCCTCCTTCAGAGTGGCGTACTGTTGAAACGTTTGCTGGATCAACTTCCGCAGCTGTCTTGACTGAAACGCAACAAGACATATGAAAATGCTCTCCCTCTAACAACTCATTAAGGGTTAAATGTGACATCTGGGGGGCGCGTGTGAGATCTAACTGATCCAACTCTCACCATAAAATGATGAAATTCACTCAAAATGTGTGGGCGTCTTTTTTTGTTTTACCGTAGGCCAGATAATGTGTGTATTACATGGTTTGGAAGCAAGGATGACTGAAGTGTACCTTCATGCTGTCAATCAGCTCCTGAGGAAAGAAAAGCTCCAGGCCCACCTCCTTCCTTTTGTTAAACAACAGCAACAAAGTCAGAATCAAACACGTGTTCACGTTCAAGTACTTCATGGTGACATGTTGTGCAAAAAGTAAAATACACTTACTCTAGCAACTCAAAGTTTGACTTCTTCTCTAGACCTTTTGCATTCATGTCTTTATAGAACCGCCTGTATCATAAACACAAAGAAGGAATATGAGCAAGTGATGAATTATGCAAGGGATGTTAGGTCCTGCATCACCCTGTTGAGGTTTATTTCACAATAATGACCGGCTTACTGTACATTATTATTATTACTTGTTACACGGCTACTTACTAAAGAAATCAATAATTTGACACAAAATATAACAACAAAAAATGATTTTATTGATTTAAAAATGATTTTATTGCTTCTGCTAAAATAAATTGTCTGTTAGCGTCCATAGCAACGGTCTGTTATTCATAGCAGTGGTCTGCTATTCAGACTGTAGAATGACGTCATTAACCAATCAGAATCAATTATTCAACAAAGCCATGTAATAAACACAACTATGTCCTCCATCCTAATACACAAACAATGCCAGCAATCATATTATCATACTGATTACTCATTATATTCTTAAAATGATTCATCTAGGTTGAGTTAGCCACCAGTCATCTGTCACCATCTGCTGGTCTGAGATCCAAACCATTTTACTGTTTACGTAGTGTAATGCAAGTGTACTTTACCTTTGGAGCTACAGTTTATCATTGTATACATGACACATTCACAGCATGTGCAATATCAAGCCCAACCCCCTAGGCATTTATCACTATGCTCTTAATCAATTTTGCTGCTTACGCAAGAGAGAAAGAATGCAGAGAATGACTCACCTGATCTCTAAACAGCCAAGCTGCAGGGCCATCCCATCACTGACCTTACTAGCATGATATTGCATGTAATCACTGCGCACCTGTAAAAAGACACGGAGAAACCAGAGCAATAGGTCATACGATCATAACATGTCAGCGCACCGTACTTAAACAATCTTTATTACTACACTACGTACTTATGCAAGCAAAAGATAATACTACGCAGCTTGTTACCTGTTGGTAAAAATACAGCAAAGTGGTTCTGTCCTCTTTGAATTTTTCCAGGAAATTAACAGGGATGTACCTGACACGGAGGTCGTACCTGTTGTCGGGAGGACAATACTGCGTGAATAACCATTCTTTAATATCACATACACATCTGGACATTCAAACGCTTGACTCAAGCGAAGAATAGCAGAAAATATTTAAATAACAGAGCAACATTCGCGCACAACAAACACACGCTCGTACAAAATCATGACAAGACACCATCATTTGACCCTAATAATCCATCTTATACCTCCATTCGGCCTCCACGTGTTGGCTCTCGTAGCGCTGCTCCACCTCTGCGACGGTCAGGTCCGGATGAAGCCAGTGGAGCTCCTCTGACTTCAAGTGCTTCAGCAGGAGACCATAGCAGCCCTTGTTCTGGATGTTCGGCCCTAATCGACCACTGATCAGGATGGACTGGATGATCGCCTGGAGGAGACATGATTTAAAAAAAAAAAAAGAAGACCTGATTCCACTGTTTTGTTGGGAATGTTTAATAATTACTAGTTATTACGTGGAACTTGCTTTGTCTTTATGTAACGAGGCAAATAAACCGGCCGTGTAAAGATCGGCGCAGAGTGAAATTGAAGAGGAAGAACTAAATCAACATGTATATTTTTGTCTGTCTGAAATTCTTAGAGGGGAAAAAGGAGAGCTTCTTTGTGTTACAAACTGAACAAATATAATAAAGAGCCTCAACGGTTTTAGTGCTTCCCTTTAAAAGGGAAGAAAATAAAGTCAGTCTCGGAGCCAGTAAAAACACATGCTTCAGCCTTGGCAGGTCTTCAATTTGTAAACGCAAAGGAGATTATTTTTACTCGTTTCACAGTGTTCCACGGCTCATTCCTCACATTCGGATTGTTCTCACCCTGATTTGCCAGGAGCTGTCACATTTGACCAGCTTGAAGTTCTTGCCGAGGCTGTTACTGGTGGAAAAGCAAACTTTGAGGATCTTAACAGGCCCATCACCAGTGAAACCTAAATCCGGGCTGACTTCAGGACCGTTGCGACCTGGACTCGGCACCTTCCAGGACAGGGTGTCACCAGACATCACCTCGTACATTCTCAAGATAGGGTCGACGCCGTCATATCCACATCATCCTTCCAGAGACAAACAAAGAGTTGGAATTAGAGAACAGGCTTTACTGTATGTTATTGGACACATGTCTTTTTATTTGGTGGACTTGTTTGCTGTTCAGTCCTCAAGTATTTAGAAAGTTTACAGTAAACGAAAACATCACAAATCACGGAGAGGTCAATTTGATTACAACAGGCTTATTAACAGTAGTACATTTTATTTGTACTGCACTTTATAAAACAGAATTTGCAAAGTGCTTTGACAATGAAATTAAAGCGAACACCTCGTGGAAATACATTAAAAGAAGCAAACCAAGAAGAAACCACAAAATAAAGATAAAAATTAGAGACTAAATAATATGATAGTAAATAAATTGGATACAATTGTTCAAATAAAGCAAGTCTGTAAAAACAAGCGTTAAGAAGTGATTTAAAAGATGACATTAATTCTGATAACCTGATACTGATTCTGATCATCTAAGGTCATCAGGCAGGTCATACCAAAGCCTAGGGGCCCTGATCGCTTTAGTCTGAAACCCCGACACTGGAATGGCCAGAAGAATCTGGAGAATCTGGGCCTGTGCACTGGTTCATAGGGGTTACAGAGGTAGCTTAGGGTCAGACTTAACCTCGCTTCAAAAGTGATCAGTAAAATCTTCAATCAACTAACAGGGCAGGGCTATCATGGACTCGGGGTGCTACGTATGCTACGCATTAACTAGTACGACGTGTTTTATATTCTATGAGGTGCTTGCTTTCTGTTTGATGATCTGGGTTTAGCATACATTCAAATGCGTTTTTCAGTGAAGACCTACTGTATGCTTAACAGGGTACCTCTGTTTTCAAGGACTATACAGTATGCTAAGCACTAAGCACAGTATTTAAGGTGATACATAGCATGAGTTATACACAAAGTATTAGTCATACTATGTTTCACATTAAATCCATGGTCCCGTGCAATATGACTCACATCATTCAATACAGAGATGTGCTGATTACATTCCTTCCAAACTACCAATTCAAGTGAGGGCCTGTAAAATTGGCCTCTATACTCCTAAACTTTACCTCTTCTTCCTAAATGTGAATATGGACACAAATATTATTTCACAGTTGTCTCAAAAACAGTGTTGACACACAATGCCGAGAAAACTACCCGACTACAGGCTGACAGAAAAATATGCTGGAAGACAAGATGAAAACACTTCAAACCATCAGACCTGAAACCAAACAATAGCTAAGTACAGAGTGGGAAACAGCTCTCCGCAAACTGTTTTCTTAGCTCTGGGCAGTTATGCAACCTCTGTTCATTCGTTCTACATGCAAGGTTCTCTGGCAAAACAAGAATGCAAGCTGTAATCTCTGGAGGGAGGCAGTTCTGATGTTTCTTCTGGCCTTCTCGAGACATTAGCAAATATTCCTAGAGACAGGAGATTCATCACCAACCGTCTAGGCTTCAACAAATATGATCACTTGATCTCTTTTAAATGCAGCAATTATGGTACCAGGCCACAGGACGTCTTAGCTCTAGATACACCACATGTAAAAACTGAGCTTGGCAAAACAGGTTTTAAATGCTATGCCCCTTGCAAATGGAAGGAATTACAAAACAACTTGAAATCATAATCTGCTATTCCTAAAGAAGACTTTAAAGTCTTAAACTCCCTTGATCTGTTTGTCAGTTGCTTGACTGCTGTATATTAACGTATGACTGAACTGTGCTTGTCTGTCCAATGGTTTTATATATGTTCTACTGTACACAGATCTCGCTTGGAAAAAGAGATCTTGATCTCAGTGAGACTACCTGTATAAATAAAGGACAAATAAATAAATAAAATTACTGTCACTGAAGATCATAAAACCTATAGTACACAGCCACAACCACAGCGAAACACCTGGAAGTAGTCACTTTCACAACATACACTCTCACCAGGTGCTATCTGAAAAACTGCAAAGCTTGACTAATCTTTCATCTGGTTGCACCTGACATTAAAACAGGCAGAAACAACCCACTGATACATCAATTAAAAGGATAATGCATCAACACCTGCGTTAACACAAAAAGACACAAGTGTTCTAGTTCCCTACCCCTCGTGCATTTAGAGTGTTGATACTCTGTCAATCAAAAATGAGGGACTGTTTACTCAGCAAACACAGGGCGCATAGCTAAATACATTAAAAAAAACGTCTTTCTCTCCACACCTGGCTATGAGGTAGGAACGTGTACCATTTACCCACCTTGCGATACCGTCCATTAGAAATGTGCTATTTGGCTGTCATGACATGTATCTTCATAAACGCAGCACCAAGCTGCTAGTCTGCTGTGTTAGGGAGCTGAACTGTGTTCGACTCTTTCAGGGCCTCCGCTGTTGTTGGAGAGGGTACTGTTTTGTTAGCCTGAGGCCATGAATTCCTCAACAGGGCTCTGTGTGAATGCGTGTGCGTGTGTGCGTGCGCGCGTGTGTGTGTCGTGCAAGAGGTAGAGAGCGAGAGAGAAAGTGGGGAGAGAGAGGCTGTAGTATGGGCAGCACCTTGCATCACCACCTAGGTGTGGGAGGCAAGATAGATACTGTAGAGGGGTTAGGTGAAAGTATAAAACTACTATAGGGAATGTTTAGCTTATATAGGACATACAAATACATTCCTCGGTTCATGTGAGTGAATGGAACAACCGAGTGAAACTAGTCACATATGTATTGAGAGTATGATTTCATGGATAGGATGATGTAGATTTCTACAAATGCTCATACAATGTCAGACTAATTCACGTGCCCAAATATTTACATGTATCTCATACTTCCAAGAACACAGAAAAAGATATTCAAAATGTCAGTAAAATCACATAGAGAAGTGAGCAGGGGGAAGTTGAATGAGTCATTAGTGGATAGCGGTGGGTGTTAGCCTGGTGACAAGACGAAGAACTGGTCTGGCGATGTCAGGCTGGGTGGGTGTTAATGTTAATGTTTTCAAGAACTAGGCAAAGACTGTAAAATATATACTGTATATATCAGATGAGTCTATATGGAATTATGAATAACAACAAACTATACAAAAATCCCTTTTTGTTTAACATCAGACATAATCTTTACTGTACATTTTATCACAACATTCTTTTAAATATATCGTTTAACAAGCAATATTGGTTGTGAGGAGCCTCTGGATAAGATATATGTCTTCCGCTGGAATGAGCACCATGTCTGTGACCTCTAGCCTGGTTCTGATAACAAGTGTGTGAGACTTGATCTTTGTATAGTTTTAATCTTTAACAGGCAAACATTAAAACCCAGAACAATGGGGCTTAGATAGGGAAGGACAGGGTCTCGCAGAAGATGTGTTTTTGTTTTTTTTTAAACTTACTAGAAAAAAATTGTAGGGTGAGTTTTGGGGTTTATTTCACTTGGTTATTTCATTTCACTCAAACAAAAAAAAAGAAAACTCCACCACATTAAATCAAAAACTGGTAAAGGTATGTCAAGTGTTGCTTATGATTTCGTAGAACTGTAATCTATCACGTACTTTGTTTTAGCAAGAAGGCCTTGTCAGGCAGGCGGAGTATTTTACAACAATAACAAATCAAATGTGCTCTAAATTTTCTCTGTTTCTCTGTTCTCAATGCCCTCCTTTCATTTGTCTGTTTTAAACAGCGCTCTAGTCTTTTATAGTGAACGAAAGCTACACTTCCTATTCACACACTGTTGATGCCTCTCACACACTGTCATGCTGGCACTTGAGTTGTTATGGTAACAACTGTTCCTGAGGGAGATTCTATCACACTCTGAGACATAGGTGGAGAGAAGTTACTCTTTCAACACAAAGAGGCCATATGCAAGTAGGACAATCGTTTGAAATATTTACTATCCAGACCCTTATCCATGAAAGCAACAATTTCACATTTTCGGTAAATCCTGTATAATAGTGCTAGCCATTTTCCTATTTGTGAACAATTTATTTCTGCTAAATGGCATCTATTTGAGGGATTTATGTGTGAAGAAGTGAGTAATAGCAATTATCTGTCACATCTACTCTATTGTGCTAGATCTATGCAAATATAATTATGTTCTAATCAATTCCAATAGCTCCTTCATGGGACAAGTGTTTTTTGTTGTAAAGTGTGATAGCATAATAGTTAATAATTAATAAAATGACATTTCATGTGCTCATCAAGACAGCCTTGCGTGCAGAGTTTGCAGAGGGTCTGCTTGTTGCAACGTCAGGCACTGGAATGTGGGCTAACTATTCCATCACCTGCACAGACTTGCTTTGAAATTGAAGTAAACCTTCCACTTCGGTAGCAAATGGCAGCTAGACAACTTCACACTGTAGTATTAGGCTATCATATTTTTTTTTATCACCCTAAAACTCAACATACACAAACATTAAAGCCAAATTTAACATTTTTCACAAATGTGCGATTCACAGTTCTTTTTTTTCAGCTCGCACACTTAAATAGAACAAACTCAGTGAAAAAGCAAAACAATCCCCTGACAAACTATCAAAACATTTAGCACAAAAATGTAGCAGCCTACTGTGTCGACCTGTGTCTCCTTTTATCCGCTAGATATTTGGCCTGGTATTCGCTCGCATTACTTGCGGTCAGTTACTATCACACAATTTGGAAAAACCTCGTGTTGCCATAAAGAAATATGATATATAGGCCTATTCATTTGTGGGTTTACCTGATCTTTAGTTGTTTTCTCCCAGGAATAACGGCTTGAGAATTATTCAGAATTAGTCCTTGCTGAGTGTTTAGGCCTGACAGACAGTTCCTCTGTTACTCAAGGAAAAGGTGGCAGGTATTTACAAAGCCACTCCCTCACCTCAGCAATCCTTGTAGAGGTGGGCCCCACTTCCTTATTTCATCAACCTCAAAGGCCTGAACTAAATATGGCGGATATTGTTTTTCTTTCGATGTTTTGAAAACTTGTGGTTTCAAGTTATGTGCTTTGTCATGCAGAAATTGGACTCATCTTCAAATTCCTCATCTTCATTTGCAGAAATGTGCTCTATCCTTTTCCGGTAGAGCAAGTTTTAAGACCATAGCCTACTGCAAATGACCCATTAATAAACAAGTAATGTTATTCCACATTATAATAGGTTATGATATTTCATTTAAATTAGAATAACCTTTTATAAACTGATGTTGTCCTGTCGTGGCGGACTTACACTTTAGTCGTTGGTTTGGTTGAAGAGTCGATTTGTAAATTCCAGTCACTGATAATAATCTCTTTCACCGTTTAATCGATAAATCTGGTGTTGCGATGATAATATTGTAATGACAAGAGTAGAACAGCAGAGAGCGCTGTAAGCTTGAAAGAACACAGGACTTACAGGTTGGCCTATTTTCAGCCCAGGTATAGCAACAGTTAGAGGAAAAAATGTGTGTGGTTAAAAACGAGATGCCTTTATAAGAAAAAGATGGAAAACAAATAATAATAAATGGGAAACTAAAACCTTACTGCCCTTGCTTCACAGGTCAGTGACAAATTCTTCCCAATCAGTTGTCCCATTTTGCCCCTGGCATCCATTAGGCAGCCTTTTATGTGCCAGGGTGTTTGGAATAGAGACAGAGACAGCTGTAAGGGAGTTCAAGTCTGGGGCAGGAGCAGGCAAGACCAAGCCGCACCCACCTACCACCAGACCAAAGCAGTGTCAAGGGCAAGAATCTACAACAGGTGTCCGTGGCGCATTGACATAGAGCCTATGTATTCAGACCGTGGAAAACAAGGGCAGTGCCCTTCAATTTCACAATAATTAAATTCAATGACTTCATTATGATACATTATATATAATGAGGTTAAATGTGTGTCTGTGGGGGGGCGGGGGTCGTCTTATATTCTGAATTTTAGACATCATTATAATGGTTTCAGGCTTTGTAGCTCAGCCATAAAAGTTTCAGTGGCCATATGACTATAAGAAAAAACAACCAGTGCACACTTTTTTTTGGCCCTCGTCCTGCTTTTGAGTTCCCTGAAATATCACTGAAGTCCCCCCTCTTGCTGTGCCCATGCTGGAAAGTGAGGGTGCCACTTGTCTGACTGGAGCTCTGCCAGTCTCTTGGAAATAAAAAACCCAGGTCACAGAGGTGGCCTTCTGGTACCCCTCTGTTGCATATCTTTTGCACTCTCTCCAGGGACTTTCACAAGCTGTCTGCGGTGTTGAGGGAAAGTATCAGATAAATTCTGGCAGATCCACAGTCGTTCTTTACATTGTGTGTGATTCTGTCATCGCTGGCATATACTGTGATGATAGAATGACAAGCCCTCAAGCAATGTAAATCTTAATATATCTACAGGCTTACCTATATGGCAAGTTCAGCTCAAAATATCGTTCTTCTCTCTCTCTCTCTCTCTCTCTCTCTCTCTCTCTCTCTCTCTGTGTGTGTGTGTGTGTGTGTGTCTATATGTGAGTGCATCGTTAGCATTTTCAACCCAGAAGAAAGTCCTTTGGTTCCTTGTATTGCCTTTGATAGCAGTTCTGGCAATGTCCACTAGGGGGCTTATAACACAAATTATATGACGAAACCATTTTAAAATTAGTATTATTCTGCCAGCGTGAAACATTTTTGCCTACAACATGTCACAATGTGATATACTGAAAGAACAGACATACAACCAAACTTGACATCATGGGTAGAATATTTTTGACATGCTACCTTTTTTGTAGTTGCTCTTTTATAAGGGATGAGGTGTTAATAAAAACTCCTTGGGATGACTCCCACTCCCATTAAACTAACCCACCCTAATGACCAAAGTCCACACCCTTTGTGTCCCACTGAAAGCTCTTGGTGCAAATGGCTGACATGGAATGCTTTGATCCACCATTCTGGTCTTACACCGCCTCCTAAGTTATTATAGAAGTTCTTTGAGTCCTCTCTAATAATGTCTAAAATATTTATCTTTCCCTCGGTGGTCGTTAAATCCACATTCTCCCACTGATGACCTGTTCTTTTCCAGGGGTGAGCCATTGTTGACCGTTATGACATCACTCTCCTGTGTAATGGCTGGCTATGTCAAGTCCATCTAATACATATTTGTTCACCTTTGACTTGTGGAATGGACACCTGCAAACCAAAGAGATAGAAGACTGGAGCA
>OMKK01084083.1:0-11639 GCA_900302305.1 Polymixia japonica | reverse complement strand
TTATTTTATTATTACTATAACCTCACTATATATATATATATATATGTGTGTGTGTGTGTGTATATATATATATTTCACATATAAGAAAGTAAAGTTTATTTATACAGCACCTTTCACAGATACCAGTCAAAGTACTTCACAGTCAAGTAAATAAAATAAGATAAACAGATAACAGATTTTGATCAGTCCAGCTGTAAAGTGTCATGAGATGACTGCTGTTGTGATTTGGCGCTATATAAATAAAAATTGATTGATTGATTGATAGAATACACAAGAAGAAACGGATGTAAAACATCAGTTAAAACATAAAATACCACATGCTACCTAAAAGTCTGTCTGAAAATATGTGTTTTTCACCGAATCCAGAGACCTCAGATTTATTGGGAGATTATTCCAAAGCTTAGTTGCTGCTGACTGGAACGCAGGACGTTTTAGGGACATCTAGAAGACCTAGAGGACCTAGAAGATCTTGATGTGTGGGTGCAGAAGGTCCGTAGTATAATGTGGAGCCTTGTAGGACGATTTGTAAATGGTCCAAGGAAGATTTATTAAGGCAGCTAAAAAGAGATTACAATATTATTACAATTACAATAATCCAAACGTGATGAGATAAAAGAGTGTAGTAGCATCTCCATTTCAGCTCTTGACACAACAGACCTAAGTCTGGCTGTTTCTTAACTGAAAGAAACATGACTGATTCCGTGTGAAATTGAAATTGAAAGTGGAAATTGAAAATCAAAACTCATGGATTGGTCAAAAATCACACAAGCTTACGCAGACTAGACTGAGAAGACGAGGATATCGAGGTTCTGCCTGATCGCTGAGTGAAGGTTAAAGGTTATCGAGAGCAATAATCAAGATTTCCGTTTTATCTGCATTCAGCTGCAGAAAATTATTTGCCATCCAGTTCCTATATATATATATATATATATATATATATATATATATACAGTTCCTATATACAGTATATATATATATATACAGTATATTCCTAATATATGCATATTATTATGCCCTCCAGGCTTCCGAGGGTTTATTCTTTTAAAAGCATTCCTCCCGTCAGCCGTTAGTTATATTCAGGGTGCAGTTGTCCTGATCCTCAGCTAGCCTCACAGTGGGGATGCTGTTCGCATCAAACCATAGAAGGTGTTGAGCTTGTCGGGAAGACAGGCGGCGGGCTGAGCGTCACTATTGTTTCTCCTTTTGTAGTCTGTGATGGAGCACAGTCCACACCACATGCATCTGGGGTCAGAGCTCCAGACTCCAACTTGTCTCTGTAGGCTCTTTTGGCAAATCTGATGGCTTTCTGTAGGTCATATCTGGACTTTCTCAAGGCCTCCAGGTCCACAGAGTTATAGGCAGAGGACTGTGTTTTGAGCTTAGCACGGACGTCACTATTAACCCAGGGCTAACACTGACCTTCAGGACGACATCAAAAGCGCTTTGAGCTACAATCCTTGTATGAAAGGCGCTATATAAATAAAGTTTATTATTATTATTATCATCAATGCACTTGGAGATTGTAGGCTGAGTCTCTGTATTCATCAATGTCAGCTGCAACACTGAACATCTGCCAGTCTGTGGTTTCAAAACCGTCCTGGAGAGTGGCAATGGATTCCTCACTCCAGCGCTGAACTGCCCGAACAACCGATTTTTCCAGTTTTAGACGTTGTCTGTAGGTTGTGAATAGAATAGAGGTGTAATCTACCTTACCAACAGCAGGGCAGGGGAGGGGTTTGTAGCTGTCCTGTAGTTGAGAATAACAATGGTCAAGAGCCTGATCACCACGAGTAGGAAAGTTAATGTGCTGGTGATATTTAGGCAAACATTTCCTCATATTAACCCTATTGAAGTCGTCAACAACAATAAAAGCTGCCTCAAGCTGAGCGTTGTCTTATGGACTAGAAGTAATTAATGGACTAGAGAATACCCCCACCTGCAGGAGTATGTAGACCTCTGTGATTATAGTGGAGCTGAATTCCAAAGGGAGGTAGAAGGGATGGACTTTTATGGTTAGGAGCTCCAGGTCTGGAGAACAGAGTCTTGTAAGTACTGCTACATCCGAACCCCAACGAGAGTCAACCATAATGCAGACCCCTCTACCTCTGTTTACCTGACCCTGCAGTTCTGGCCTGCCGGTAGATGGTAAATCCAGCCAGGGTAGCGGCCGAGTCAGGTACCAAAGTGTCTAGCCAGGTTTCAGTAAACGCCAGCACGCAGCAGTTCGAAATGAAGAATTCAGTCAAGTCAGTCGGCTGAAGTCCAGCGGCAGGCAACAAACCAAAGTTTGCAGGATATCACTATCCCTGACACTGAGGAGACAAGCGCTAGCACTGAAACTCAGAGCTGAGAGAACAGTGAGGTCACCCAGCCAAGGAAGAAGATGAGTAGCGGGCAAAAACCTAGAGGAAAATGGCCTTGGGCTGCTGAAAAGTGGGAATGGGAAGTTATTAACACAGACTTGGCAGAGGTGCTTTCTTGGACTTATCCAAGAAAGAAGGCAGCTTAGGATGTACAGTAGTGGTGGAAGGCTACTAACAGCAAGGAGGGAATCAGTCCTACGAACAGAACGGAGGAAAATCTTAGTAAAACCAGGAAAAGGAAAGAGCGAGCTAGGATAGCATTCTGCAAAGATCCACAGATGGGGAGAGGTACAGAGAGTCAGGGCTGCTCCAAGATATCCCACCTGTTGGGGTGATAGACTATGGATGTTAACCTTCCAAAGTGGAGTAAGGTGCAAAACGTGGTGAGGCATGCAAAGGCCTAATGTTGTCCCCTACCGGACGTACAGAAGCACACCAGGTGTATCGAGGTTTCTATGGAGACTAATGACGCTAGCATGGAAGAAGCATGTTATTCCCAGGTCACGGTGCAGAGCAGGAGGGATTTTAACTCTACAGATATAATCTCTATAAACAGATATCTGCATATGGATGCAGAATCTGTAGTCAACGGGACAAGATCTTGGTATCGGAAGCGTTCTGGTTTTCGCTTGCGGTCTGTTCGTAGTCTGAGTAGTATTGACCCCTTTCACCCATTAGGCCATAAATGACTGCTGACATGACTGTTATAACTACTACAGCGCCTTGTACATGAAGGTTGCTGAATAAACTGAATGATAACCTAAATTGAAAGTGAAGCCAAGGATGTCAAGGAGCATATCAGTTGTCAAGGTTAAACTGGCAAGCAACAGGTTTTACATAGATGAGGAAGCAACAGTTCTAGAGAAGCCTGTCAGAAGCCTAGGAAGGTGGTATGATACAAATCTGTATGACAAGAAGCTAAGGCAGCAGCTGCTTAGAGGCACTGCGAACACAGAGATGTCTAGGCTACCATCCATCCATCCATCTTCAACCGCTTGTCCTGTTTTAGGGTCGCGGGGGGTGCTGGAGCCTATCCCAGCTGTCATCGGGCGGAAGGCAGGGTACGCCCTGGACAGGTCGCCAGTCCATCGCAGGGCAGACACACAGACATATAGGCTAGGCTACCAGGTTAGTTAAAATTGCGGTGTTTGCTATTCGGTCTACTGCCTTGACTAATATGGCCCTTGACAGTATATGACATATCATTATCCAAGGTGGAGAAGTTAGAGAGGCTGGTCAGCTCATGTGTCAGGAAATGGCTAGGAGTCCCCCGATGTCTTAGTAGTGTAGCTTTGTATGGGAAAGGGATCCTGGAACTACCTATACCTAGCTAAACAGAGGAGTTTAAATGTGCAAAGGTAAGGTTGGAGATGACACTGACCGAATCTAAAGATTCAAAAGTCAGGAGTGTAGAACCCAAGAGAGGCAGTTCAACAGGCACAGTGAGCACACACATCTATCTATCTATCTATCTATCTATCTATCTATCTATCTATCTATCTATCTATCTATCTATCCTTTATGGAGTAAGGCGACTCCATTGTGTTCAGGCATAGCTACACTTAGACATATACTGTCAGGATGTAAAATAAGTATCTCTTAGGGACGATACATCTATATAATCAAGTTCTTAGGTGTCTAGCAAAAGCAATTGAGAGCAGAAGGTTAGAAATTAATTTGTTGCTTGATAAGAAAGGAGATAAAATTAATTTTGTCACTGAGGTATAAAAAATGAGTTTCAAGCAGGCATGTGGTAGGACGGCTAAGGGCAGGCCGAGAGTTGCGCTGCGGTTGAATAGTAAAAAAAAAAAAACACATCCTATGTCCTTTCCTAATCACTTTTCCTTGACCTCGATGAAAAACACCATGAGGTCAAGGAAAGATGTGAAGGAGAATTCATAAGGACTTAGGAAAAGACAACCGTGGTGCTGAGAGATTCAGACTGCATTTACACTGGATGTTATTGACTTGGTCTGGTGAAACTACAATGTTGTGAAGATAGACTACTAAAATATCATCTTACATACTTCTTACCGTG
Source organism: Polymixia japonica (assembly GCA_900302305.1). Lineage (NCBI taxonomy): Eukaryota > Metazoa > Chordata > Actinopteri > Polymixiiformes > Polymixiidae > Polymixia > Polymixia japonica. The sequence continues at coordinate 7,238 of OMKK01084083.1, read as the reverse complement.
CGTTCTTACCGTGTTGATTCATCTTACCGTGTTGTTTCATGCAGGATATATAAACATGGACACTTCATTACCAAGGTTGGAATTAAATAAAAAGAGGAATATAGGCTACCATCACAAAAGTGAAACGAAATGGTTATCACATTGAGACTGATTGCTCACACTCACCCTCCTGTCCACTCATAGCTATCCACATGAAATCCAATGATTGTATGAAAATAATTGTTACATTTATGCAAGATAGGCATAAGTTTCAAACATGTTGAATTCAAAACATAATCTAAAAACATCTCATATCCCTTTTTCTTGAAAGACAGACTTCTGTGTGATGGTTAATATGCTGATTATGATCTGGTTATAAACTCATGCACACAATAGCTTAAGAACCACCACACAACTCAGTAAACATGACAAGTTGATTTGATTGTGCTTTGAAGTTGGCTGATACAGGCTATGGATGTGTAATGTGACAAAATAGTTGATTCCCCAAAGATATTACTATGGGATAATCAAGGGCCCAACACTACTGCAATCAATGAATATATCCTGATCAGCTTACCTTCAATTAGTGGCCTGTGAAAGGGCAGCTGAGGAGTATCAGAGTTATAAAGCTAAATGTGAGATTGATTGATTGATTGATTTATTTTTGGAATGAAAAGACATCATCCAAGGGACAAAAAAACATGAAAAAGTGCAACACTTATTTACATCATGGTCCCTGGTGTAGACAAGACAGACAACATTAAACAAAAACAATAAATATAAAATAAGATATGGAGCTTGCTGCCGCTGTGTGGTTCATCTTACAGCGAAACCGAAGAGACGTTCGCAGCAGGAGGGTCCGACTGCCGAGGCTCACGGCGCTGTGTTGACAAACGGTAAGAGGATGCCGATATGGGTTTTGAACGTAGATCACAGAGCACGCTTAAACTGAACGTAACATCAAAGCATAACTGAAATTGTTCCTACATATCTAACGTGTTCCTATGTAGAATATTGCCTTACACAAGAATAATGCATCATTAGGTTTAAAAATGAAAAAAGACAAGGAAAAAACAGCACACTAGTTATGCATTGACACTTTATTCTATTTACACTTTATTTTGTGTTTTACAGGAGAGAAGCAAAATATATGTCACCCCCAACACCAATGTTCCTCTTGTACAGATCTATTGAGATCTATCAAAAGACATGCGCTTTGACTACTGCCTGTCTAGGCCATCTATTGAGGCACTGATGGCCCTTCTCAGGAGGGAGAACACCCATGGCTGAGGTCCTCCTGCTGGTCTACTGGCTGGCACATGGATCGTCTCACAACGTTGTCTCCCAGGTCTTCGATGTGCCAAAGACGACCGTGTTTGACATTGCACATCGGATGTGTGACACAATCCTGTCTCTCCTGGACAACGTGGTCCACTTCTCCATGCCGGCACCGTGTGCTGAAGTTGACCATGGCTTCCAACACCTTGCCAACAGCCCAGCCTTCAGCCACTGTGTGGGAACCATTGATGGATCTGCATCAAGGCTCCCCATGGCCCACATGCACAAGATTACCTGAACAGGAAACTCTTCCACTCTATCCAGCTTCAGGCAATCTGTGACAGCACTGGCACATTTCTGGACATATTTGTTGGTTACCCTGGTTCAGTCCACGACACCAGGGTGCTAAGACATAGTCCAGTGTTTGTCAGTGGCTGTTACCAACCAGCTGGCTGCTTCATCCTGGGGGATACCCATGTCTGACTGCACCAGTCAACCTCATTACCCCATACTGGGAACCAGTGAGGAGAAGAGTGGAGGCGCGCTTCAACGCTCACCATGCCAGAGCCCGATCCACTATAGAGAGGGAGGCATGATGAAGACACGGTGGCTGGGGATCTTCTTCAAAACCCTGGAAGTGGATCACACCTTTGCTCCTAATGTTGTGGCAGTGTGTGCACTGCTCCATAACATCTGCATCACTGCTGGGGACATGCTGGAGCCGGCTGAAGAAGAGGATCCACCACCACCACCACCACCACCACCAGTGCAAGGGGATGAACATGGAGGTCAGCATTACAGGACAGACCGGCAGCCCCAAACTAGGGTCCCTCACCTCTGCAAGGTCATGACTATTTCATTTTGTAGTGAATAAACAGCTTTTCTGTTACATTTTGGTTTCAGTCAATAATTCAAGAACTTTTCTTCTACATTTTGGTTTACACATTAATAAATCAAGAACTTGCAAAGACCATGTGCTGCCTAAGAAACACTAAAATCATTAACTCCAGGGACTTTCAACTGGTCAAACTATTCTAAATAATAAATATAGTGTCTGAATGTAAATGGAAGTATTTAGTAAATAAGACAACATGGTGGATATGTCCTGCATTTATAGCCTACATGTGTTCCATTACTGCTAGACTCCCTTTTTTCATGTGTGGTCATTATATTTAGCTTGTAAACAGCAGGTACGCCCTGGTGTTGAGAAAATCTCAAGGCGCACAGTACAGAACATGCATTATGCTTCACGTACAGCAGAAACCTCATGTGTTTGAGGTGACAGTTCTGAAAAAGGGGCTCCTGACATCTATTGGCCATCTTGTAAGAGGTGGGAGGAAGAGGCCTGGTACAGGGAGGTAGGCAGTGGTCAGGTACAACTCTGACAGGTGGGCTAGGGTTTGCTTTGTGGATTGAAGCAATGTGTTGCTCAATACTATTCCATTCATCCAGCAACTGAAGAGCTCTGCATTCGACTTCTTTCAATTAACACAACCGCAAAAAAAGGCCAATGAATCTTTCATTTTGTTCCTATAGAGGAGCGTCCCTTGCTTCCTTGCTCTTTGAGGAAGGCCGACATGCCCCCAGCCCTCTTTGTCCTTTCAGTGGGTGTCTGGGAGCAGGTGGAGGGCAGGGACTCCTCAGTATCTGTACCTAGCAGGAGGGACTCATCACATCTAGAGCATGAGGCCATGGCTTGGCACCGAGCGTGAGGCAGTGAGGGCGGGAGGCTGAATGCATGGTGTCAAACCACGGCCAAGTAGCTGCTGTTACCTCACCACTGTGGGGGGATTCTTCAACTCCTATTAACACCATGGATGTTACTGAAAGGGCAGTTGGGGCAGAATGCACAGTGACCAATAATGGAATAGTCTAACTATTACTAGCCATTCAACTTTGTGGCTACTCATAATTGCTTTTGCCTCAAATGTTGAAAAGTTCATCAAATGTGCAGATAACTAATTAATAGGCACATTACATGTCCATATAGAAGGCTGGGGTAGCTGATGTAAGCCTGTTTTAATTGTACAACATAATAACAAACACCAGCCCACTACAGTACTCAGCCATATGATTTGTTTTACCTTGTATTTGGTTTTTCTCCCTGCATGGGAGACACCTGCCTGTACGTCCGAATTAGCTTAATTCACCATACCCATTTGTAATAACAACATTTTAACCCACAAATATACTTACTCCCAGCCTGATTTGGCTGCATTTCTCTTCCCGCTGAAGAGATGATCCAGTTGAACCTGGTAACCAGTTTAACTTGCCTTTATTAAGGGTTTCAGCATCTGTGACTGAAGTAACATTGATTAATGACATACCTAAAGGCTGGCAATACAACGCTCCAAATGAAGAAATAACTAATGCAAACTGAACGTAGGTTTGCTCCAACATTAACTTCACTTTTTACAACAGTAGCGTAAAGTTGGGAATTGGGAACTAATGAGTGGTTGTGGTTCAGGAGGAAGCACACTAATTGGGGCACAAGGTAGCTTAGGTAGGTAGCATTAGATCAGTAGCATGTTTGCTTGCATTTTAGTTTGTGTAGGTCCAGGGTAGCCTTGAGTTAGCATTAGTTTGGTAGCTATTAGCGTGTTACCATTTGTTTGACTTGTGTCTTGGGTAGGCAAATGTTAAGTTATGTTTGGTAGCACAGGGTTAGGAACTTGTGATTTCTTACAGTTAGACAATGCCATTTGACCGATGACAGTTTGACGTGATGAGATTGGTCGGACAGCTGATCAGGCCTTTGGCATTCAAAGGAAGCTGCGAAAACAAGCCAGCAGGGTCAGCCAAGACCTAGCAAAGCCGAATGCAGATACAATGTGGATATCTGGATGCCAGCCTGGGTATCTGCTCTTTTGCAAGTGCACTGTGCCTTGGGTTACTTGGGCACTGTGCCTATGTTAGCTTACGTTTGGTAGCATGTGGGGTACATATGGGTATAATGGGCTAGGAGCTGGTGCTTTGTTGCAGTTAGATAATACCATTTGACTAACGCCCAGTGCAGCAGATTGGCAGGACAGCTGAGCAGGCCTTGGCGTTCAAAGGAAGCTGCTAAACAAGGCAGCAGGGCTAGCCGGACTTAGCTAAGCTTAATTATCAAATGACACATTTGTGTAGAGAATCAGTAAATAAATGGTATTTATTTTCCAACCATACTCCTATTACTTTTTTGACTACTCTATTTCCTATTCTCCTATTATTGCTTACTCTTACATGCAAATGAGAAGAGCGTGGCTAAACGCTTGGCCAGTATCTGACATCTCACTAATGTTTGGCAGATCAGTGTTGACTGCAACCATCTGGGAATAACTACCATATACAGCCATGCACTTTTCATACTGTTGATATATGACGTGTACTGTTTCAGATAAACTTATTTATATAGCAAAAAAAAGAACATGCATACTGTTTAGTATTACAACACATCAAACTACACAGATAAATGGGAGCATACACATTAAGTGTAAGGGAAACGCATTCTCTAGCTGATGGTATAGATGGCCAAAATATTCTACACAAACGTGTCATTTGATAAAAAGATATATATGATACACGATTACTCTATTTAACAAGCTAACACAGTCGAGCCCCCATACACACTCGCTTGCTCAAACGTAGCCTGAACCTCAGAGTAGGCAGCTGGAGGATGTTGTTGTCTGTCTGTAGCATATCATTGTAATTCCTGAATTAGGCCTCTGTGTGAATGCTCACCTTGGATTATGGCATAAAGGACAGTTACATCATATCCTGTGTATTTATAAACATCCTTGCAGTTATTGCAGCTTCATTATGGGCAGACAATATGGTGTATTAGGAAGTGGCCATCTTTAAGCTGTACTATCTACTGAGCAAAGTCCTAAGAAAGACAAAGGGGCATTAAAATATAAAAGGGAGAGAGGTATGTAAGGACAGTTCCCAGTATCCATACATTTTGAAATCTATAATTACACAATCAATTAAGCACGATGATAACTGCTTAATCTATGTACTTTCAGAATGTACCCACTAAAGACCCTGTCATAACTACAATGGTGCAGATAATATAATTCATATGCACGCTTCCTATAAGTCCCTTCCAGACCTTTTGAAATCATCATTCTACTGGCCATTTTTGCCAACTGTGTGGCTCTGGCCGTGTACTTGCCCATGCCAGAGGAGGACAGCAACAACACCAACAGCAACCTGGTAAGTCAGCATGGTAAACTGTGTGTGTGTGTGTTTCTATGTGTGTGTGTTTCCATGTCATGCATGCATGTGTGTGTAAATGAACATTGAAGCAATATTACACAAGAGGGTATTATTATTACCATTACAGTGATGCCATCAGGGACGAGGCGCTAAAATATTTAATTAAAATATATGGAGTGTTCATTCATATTTTGCTCTGAAAATATAATTTTTTTGCGAGCACCTATGGGTCTGACTAATACCTAGAACACAACCGGTCACATCCCATAGTTAAAGGGGCTGTATTGTACAAAACTGTACAATAAAAATATTGTCATTGTATCTAATAGTTGAAAATGTGAAATCTGAAAGTCCTCTCGTTTTATAGTAGTTTCCTTTTTATAAACATGATTCTATAAGCCTGAGGTCTGAGGTCACACGGGACAATTCCATTATTATGTTTGTGCAACCTTCTGGTTGTGAACTATGAACTTTTAATTTTTTGAGGAGGTGCGCAACATCTCTGCAAACTGGTCTACAGGCTTGAAACATGTCGCAAACTCCACAATTTCTCATAGACAGCCTGGTACTGTAGAGGTTGAGTGCGTTCTGTAAAACATAAACATGCAAATAAAACACAGTCATGCAAAACCACATTATGATGCAAGCAGACCGACTGCAGCCAGGTGTGGAGAGCTAAAATTATGCTAAAACGGTTTATACCTCTTTCAAATGAAGGGATTGCGCCAGAAATAAAAACACACTTGCCACAGTCCTTGCGATGGATAAAATCGTGCTTTAAATTTTCGGATTTGTTATGATTTAAAATAGGCTTGGACCCAAGAGCTCGACAAAGACACACAAACTGAAATGAACGAAAAGGTTTTAATTTACAAAAACAACAGAGGAACTAATGTCCAGGTCCAGGCAGTGATCAAAGGGCGGAGGCGAGCAGATAGTTTTCATACTGGGTTCTTCAACTACCTGCAGTAACGTCACCGAAACTAATTGTGGCGCAAACTGAGAAGTGCTGTTGTGTCATCTTGGAGTGATCATGCAGTTCATGTTGGAGTAACCATGCAGATCATGTTGGAGCGACCATGCAGGTCATGTTGGAGCGACCATGCAGGTCATGTTGGAGTGATCATGCAGGTCATGTTGGAGCGACCATGCAGGTCATGTTGGAGCGACCATGCAGTTCATGTTGGAGTGACCATGCAGTTCATGTTGGAGTGACCATGCAGTTCATGTTGGAGTGACCATGCAGGTCATGTTGGAGCGACCATGCAGGTCATGTTGGAGTGATCATGCAGATCATGTTGGAGCGACCATGCAGGTCATGTTGGAGCGACCATGCAGTTCATGTTGGAGTGACCATGCAGTTCATGTTGGAGTGACCATGCAGTTCATGTTGGAGTGATCATGCAGGTCATGTTGGAGCGACCATGCAGTTCATGTTGGAGTGACCATGCAGTTCATGTTGGAGTGACCATGCAGGTCATGTTGGAGCAACCATGCAGTTCATGTTGGAGTGACCATGCAGTTCATGTTGGAGTGATCATGCAGGTCATGTTGGAGCGACCATGCAGTTCATGTTGGAGTGACCATGCAGTTCATGTTGGAGTGACCATGCAGTTCATGTTGGAGCGACCATGCAGGTCATGTTGGAGCGACCATGCAGTTCATGTTGGAGCGACCATGCAGGTCATGTTGGAGTGATCATGCAGTTCATGTTGGAGCGACCATGCAGGTCATGTTGGAGCGACCATGCAAGTCATGTTGGAGCGACCATGCAGTTCATG
>OMKK01084082.1:0-10975 GCA_900302305.1 Polymixia japonica | reverse complement strand
TAAACCGGGACCTGAGTCCAAATTTCGTACCACTAACATGTAAATGTGAGCTGGTATGACAATAAAGAATCCTTGAGCTGGTATGACAATAAAGAATCCTTGAATCCTTGAATATATATCACACCTCCATAGAATATATATCACACCTCCATAGAATATATATCACACCTCCTTAGAATATATATCACACCTCCATAGAATATATATCACACCTCCATGTCACAACTGCTACATTCTTCACTAAAGATAAATGAGGAAATCCCATATTAGTGTTGTTGCCATGGGCTTTGTTATACTATCTATCTATCTATCTATCTATCTATCTATCTATCTATCTATCTATCTATCTATCTATCATCTATCTATCTATCTATATCTATCATCTATCTATCTATCTATCTATCTATCTATCTATCTATCATCTATCTATCTATCTATCTATGTCTCTATCTATCTATCTACTATCTATCTATCATCTATCTATCTATCTATCTATCTATCTATCTATCATCTATCTATCTATCTATGTCTCTATCTATCTATCTATCTATCTATCTATCTATCTATCTATCTATCTATCTATCTATCTATCTATCTATCTATCTATCTATCTATCATCTATCTATCTATCTATGTATCTATCTATCTATCTATCTATCTATCTATCTATCTATCTATCTATCTATCTATCTATCTATCTATCTATCTATCCATCTGTCTGTCTGTCGTGAAATCATGAAGAATAATCTCTCCCAGCAGAGATGACAGGAACAAGCAGCCCTTGAAGTGTCAATATGTGTGTTTGAGAAAAAAATATTAGTTAGTGCTTTTATATTTCATGTTTTCATGTTGTTTATAGTTGTGGAAATTGGTTGACAGAAATCCTTTTTTAGGGATAATAAAAATGAGTATGACTTGATGTTCAAACATTTAAGCTAGGTTAGCAACGCGAGTCGAAGGCCTCCAGCAGGTCAAGTCCAACCGTGGATCATGGAAGACATGATCGTTTCACTGAGAAAGCCTCATATTGATAAAACCCAGAGGATGGCCTCATTCACACACTTTTATACATGCCGACCAGATACTTTGAACAAACACAACACGGGAGGGAGGGAGAGAGAGAGAGGGAGAGAGAGGTCACCTGCTTACTAGAGGGCGAAATAATGTTAAGTATTCAGTGGTTTCTAAAAATAAAACCAGATCCCAGAAGCTGTTTAAAATTACATTCCTATGTCTTGTGTATTATGTGATAAATATTTAATCACCAGTTCTTTTACCCACTTGTTCTCTGCTGCTTTGATGCCTCCATTTCACTGAATGTATGTCCTTGACTTTCAGGGGTCCAAACACACTCCAACACTGACAACACACACACCCCCCTCAGCATCACCTGACTCAATCAACACACTCGCTAACAATTAATGGACATCCTTACTCGGTCCCCACAACTCCCAACTGGAAACACAGCGCCAGAGGAGTCTGGCCACTTTCCCCATCGATCTTCAATAAGGACAATTGTCCTGTGTGACTCCTGCAGCCTGAAGGTTGTGATATTTAGAAGAACCATCAAGAAGAACTCCAAATACAGTCCTGTTGTCTTATTAAAGATGCTAGCGGGAATATGTTAAAATCAAATGAAAAGTAGAATTACCACATTGTATCCTAAGATATAATATAATGGTGATGGTGTGAAAGCTTCCTCTCTCTCTCTGTTGTGATCGTGTCTCAGTGTTTCTCTCTACTTCCTGGTCTTTGTTTTGCTTTGAAGGCCCGTCAAACAGATCCTCCCCTCAGCCTGTCCATCAACACGTAGCTCCTCCCCTCAGCATGTCCACCAACACGTAGCTCCTCCCCTCAGCCTGTCCACCAGCACGTAGCTCCTCCCCTCAGCCTGTCCACCAACACGTAGCTCCTCCCCTCAGCCTGTCCACCAGCACGTAGCTCCTCCCCTCAGCCTGTCCACCAGCACGTAGCTCCTCCCCTCAGCCTGTCCATTAACATGTAGCTCCTCCCCCAGCCTGTCTATCAACATGTAGCTCCTCCCCTCAGCCTGTCCACCAGCACGTAGCTCCTCCCCTCAGCCTGTCCACCAGCACGTAGCTCCTCCCCTCAGCCTGAACAAGACAACACTGTGCTTCTTGTTTTGGTTTGTTATTGTAGTTCACCTCACCGCCACTAAAGTGACCATCTTACTGACCTTTAACAGGTGTTTTTATAGGACTTTGTGGATCAGGGATGCAAAATACACAGGTCCCAGATCAAATAACACATGCAATTATCATGTACCAGGAAGGTGTTGAGTTCAATTATGGGTCCGACTGCTACTGTGTTATGATAAAATAGTTTTGACAATCTTCATATTTTTTCTACCACTTTTTAAATGCCTTATAATTATCAAAATGCCAATATCAATATTCACACCAGCTTCCCCAAGACCCCCGAAATCCTTAAACACAAATGTCACAGATATTTTAAAAGGCCAAAAACTGCAGCAATTAGAAGTTTTGTCTGGCAGTAAATGTACCTTTCCTGAATGTCCATGGTCACTAATTTCTCAGTACAAAGTTCCATAAGGTCATGATTATCCTAAAGGTCACATTTTTATTTTAGACTGCGTGACGTAAGACAGGTGTGTGCTGTCACATTGAAGATCTTCATTAACCTTTCAAATCATCACACTTGCATACAAAGTGACTGCTGGCGAAACTCTCTCCGCTCTCTGATAACAGCCAACTGATGTGACTCAGTACACATACGTCTGCAAAGATGTCCGTCTGAAATGGCAAAAATAACATTTTCAATTAAACTATGTTTGGAGCTCTGGTCTGTGGTGGAGTAGCGCTGTTATGGAGCAGAAGGATGAGGTCATTAGGATCGTCCGTTAACTGATACATCCAGATGAAAAGACCATTTTGTATCACAGACGAAGGTTATGGTTGTGAAGGTTTGCCAGCAGGTCATCTCCCATCTGGATACACTGGACACAGCTTATTAGAAACAGACATTTAAACCATAATTCCGTCCATTTTCAACCTGGAGCTGGATAATGAAGCCCATCGGTAGATATATAAATATATATTTAATTGAGATCCAGGTCGAAACATTTATATTTAACTCATAACTCGTTGATTTGATCCTCTTATCCAGCATGACGTTCGATTGAGCTCAAGGACACTTTGACAGGAAACATGGCTGTTAACTGTTGCTGGGGTTGAACCTGTGTTATTTTAATAACAGGACGTTCTCACTAGAAATTAGACCCCTGTGCCAACCACCTAGTTGGGCAGACTGGCACTCCAGCCTGTAAAGGGAACGTCTTGTGGTGGTACTCTGCTTCCTGGTGTTCCCGGTGATCCAGACACCAAGCTGATTGTACGGTAGACCATTAAAAACATACCATTGATCCACACAAAGGAATTTTAATTTAGTAGAAAAAGCCTGGGGCTCTAATCCTGACCTGTAGCAGGGGTCAGATATGAACAGCGTAATGAAGTCATTTCCCATTGGACTTTGAATATGTGTCGGGACCTTGACGGACCTTGGACCTTAAACTCAAGACTTTGTGGCCAGATTTCGAACGGCACTAAACACAGTGTGCTTCCTCGACTCATCAAATATTGATGAGGAAAAAAGAGACTATGAAAAATGTATTTTGTATGCAATGCCTCCCCCTGGGTTCCCAGGCTTCCTGGGCATGAGCTTTGAAGCCATGCGAGTCGGTGTTCGCTGCCAGCCATCTGCATGGGAAAGGGAGCCGGTTATATTTAGATGTGCCTTGTATTCATGGGTACACAACCCACCAGGGGAGTCATATACCTACTATCAATACCCTTCCTCGTCCTAACATGCACAGGTCTGGTTATAGAATATTTCCTCTGTACGTTCATCGTATCCAAAGCACTGAAATGACTTGGATAAAAATCGCTCGTTAGTAAAAGCGATCGCAATTAATCTTGCTTTATTAATTTTGCTCTACCAACACGGGTGTTAATGTAACACAATGAAAAAGCCTTAAAGCGTGACATCAACTTCTCTTTGTCATCCTCACAGGTGCAACACAGTGTGTGACAAGCATCCTAAACTATGTATTATCATTGCTGTCAGGATAGTTTACTGAGATTTGTTCAAAACTCAGGCAGAAAGCTGAACAGGCCAGAGGGTCCTTTCAGTTAACATAAACCTCTACGCTCGCACTGCGGCTTCCTGGGAAGCTAATTAACATCCATTCCAATAAGATCCGAACAAAAGGATTGAAGACTTATTCAATAGGAAGTAATGGACATATAAAGAGACAGAAAGATGGAAGGTACAGACAGTGAAGGAAGGACATTTAATGAGGCAGACGGGGACAAGGGTCCAAGTTGAAAGAAAATAGAGCTGTTTGTTAAAAGTCGTGTTCACAGAAGCTTGTTCTATTTTCAGTACCTTAAAGTTTCCTGTTTGCTTTTAAACTTTATTTTGGACTTTTGTCCAAATCATTATAGAAAACAACTTCATTCATTGTAAAAGTGTTTCTGTGGTACAGTAATTGTAGCATCTTTCACATTTGTGTCAGGAAAAAAAAGTCAAACGCTTCCTATTATACCTGAAGAAAGAAGGAATTAACAGATGAAAGTCAAGTCTAAATTTGCATTCGGTAAAAGCCCTTTAGTCCTCCAGAGGTCAAACACATCATTAAAGTATCTGAAATAACAAGTAGGTCCGTCCTTAACCTACGTCCCACTTTACTGTCTGTTCACTGGGAACCGCAGGTTAATGACTTCAGTGTTTATGCTGCAAATGTCTTCTTTCATTCAACGCTAGAGCTAGACTGGCTAAGCTAGCATGCTCATGAAAACCGCTAGCATAGTGAATCTGCAGGGCAGAGCTGGAGAAGACATTGTCCTGATTAACGTGAATAGATTAACGCCAGCTGTCACTGTGTTGATGCATTGTACAGTTGTTCCAGCTGTGTTGTGACACTGTTCAAACAATTCACCCTTTATGTCGACGGCTTCCTCAGGTGGAAGTTAAATGATCCCCGTTGGGAAATGAGGGTGTAGAAGAATGAAGTATAAGACAAGAAGAGGTTGCTTAAGATAATACATCTTATTCTAATAAAATAATTAGCTGTCATGTTAACTAAGCGAAACTACTACATAAAATAAATAAATATGGTTACATCAACACAATATGGAAGAACAGATATAAACGTGCAATATGCACATAACAAGAAGTTCCTCTCGGTCTGTGAACCAGACAGGTCTTCAGGGTCAACATAGCCAGCAGTCCACCAGTTGTTTCCTGGGCTTCATGGATCAGGCCTTATAGTGGACTGCCTCTTTCTTTAGTAATCCCCCACAAAACTGTTCTGTGCCGTGACCCCTGATGCCTTCCTCTGCCACGTGATGAGCACTGCTAGGACTTCTGGGAGCAGACACCGTAAATCATGACTCCCAGCTGCACTGTTGGATCAAATGGAGGACAAGCAGGCTTTTGTAATGTGTTTTTAACTGATTTACCAGGGCATTCTGCACACTTGTTAGCCTTCTCTCTGCTAGCTGCTACAGCTGCTTTGAGTTTGTCCGGCTAATAGCGAACCGCGCATACCGGAGCTCCCTCTGAAGACAGGGCCTCCCTTGGCCCTGCTGAAAAACATCTCACCGCCGCTGTGATTCACATGTTGGGGCCGGCGTGGCTCAGGAGGTCGAGCGGGTTGTCTGCTAATCAGTGGATTCCTGGTTCAATCCCCGGCTCCTCCTGTCCTGGAGCGAGACGCTGAACCCCCTAACTGCTCTGGATCAGGAAGTGTGCGCCTGGCATGACTGCTGCCGTCGATGTGTGAATGTTTGTGTGAATGAGAGGCATGAACTGCAAAGAGCTTTGAGTAATCACCAGACTGGAAGATCTATATAAATGCAGTCTATTTACATCCAGTATATGATGGTGTTTCTTTTTGTAAACCAAGTTATAAAAATATAGACAGGTGACTGGAGTTCAAACATTTAAGTGGTTAAAGATAAAGATATGGGTCTGATAAAGACGTCTGCAGTCTCTCCCTCGCTGCACCTCCTCACCTGCTAAACGTTAAAACTAAAAAGGTACAACTGTCTGACTCTTGAAAGACAAGACATAATCCTTACTGACAGCCTGAACCATTAACGTTTTAAACAACATACGTTTCCATTGATCTTTGACGTACTGTACGGTAAAGTTACTTTCAGTTAGGTCAAAGGTCAGTGAACTGTGAGCTACTAGCAGTTTATGGCTTCCGTTGGTGTAGCTCATTTCTTGTGTTCTATTTAAACCCCATTTTGTTTTGCAAACTGCCATATAGAAATGAAACACTCTCAGTGCATTGTGGGAAGTTTTTTCATGTACTGGAACTGCCAACTGCTATTCAACCTGGTGGATTTCTTTTTTTATTCTAATATGATATCTTCAAAATTTGGTCTGCAAACCAAAGCCACATATCTAAACTGATGATCCCCTACTGCATCTCATTCATTCCTGTTTTTGTTTTAATATTTTTCCTCTATCAACAAATAGTTATTGAGAAGAGCTGTCTGATTTTCTTATACATTTCCATGTTTGCGTGAAACTCACTAGGCGAAATCTCACAGACATCTTAAGGAGAGGGAAGAAAAATCCTCCTCCGTAAATTATCACTATCTGCTGAACTCTGAAACCCGTTATGTTATGGAATGTCTGAAGAATGCTCTTCAATTTCTGAAACACACCAGAATTGGCCAGAATATCCACCCAACCTCCTCAACCCCGACTCCCAGAAGCTCCACATCACATCAAGGTCCAGAGAGGAGATGCAGTACAACACGAGGCCAGCGAGGCGGACAGAAGCTCCACAAAGTCATAACCTTAGATGGCCTGATAGACCAGAGATGTTCCAGCTAGTATTACACCTATAGGACCCTAATCAGTAGTATCTGTATTATATTTGCTGATAAAATCTTTACATCTTTAGCCTATAAAAAGGTGAAAAAAAACAGTAGCTAACATGAATTTTGAAGTTTTAATAAAAGCTCAGATGAGTAAATACACTTGAGATCCCTGATTTGATGTAAAATAAAATAAAAAAAGACCAGAAAATAACCTCCAAACTAGTTTTTTCCATGAAGTTCCACTATTGATCTCAAAGCCCTAGGGGGGTTTTTCGAGCAGCGTACTGAATCTCTTCTCTGCCGACTTCGGAGGGAGTTCTGTTGGGAGAGGATCCAAAACCAGAATAAATTAATCAGGACTTCACATCCCTGCTGGGCTCCCGGGGAGAAGGTGGTGCCGTAATCAAAACAGGACACAGAGGGGAGCGCTGTGTTGCTGCAGGATCACCAGGAACGAATCAGCTCATCCACTCCTCATGTCAGTCAGAGGAAGAACGGCCTACGAACTCAGATACACTTTTCAAATTCGGTGATAATGCGTAATTTTGGGTAACTTAACTTTTTCTAATTTTCAGGGCAGCAAATCATTCTAAGTTGTGTATTAGGCCTCTATGTGGATGCTCACCTTGGATTATGGCACACGGATAGTTACATCGTTACATCGTTACATCATATCCTGTGTATTGTGAGTACCATGGTATTCCAGTGTAGTAACTGTTTATTAATCTATTGAGTATTGTAAGTACACTGTAATTAAAAATCTCCCTTATACTTAACATACATCCCAGGTTATAATAATAATGGCTGTAATTTATATAGGGCCTTTCAAGGTACCCAAGGTCGCTCGAGGGACCCAAGGTCACACAGTCACATAGTGAGGCGATCTGAGAACAACCCAGAAGATCCACCCCGACACATTAACCCAACAACACATGGACATTAACCCTAACATGTCTTCTGATGTCTTATAAAGGGGTTAATAACATAGTTGTTTTTGTTTTGTTTCATGGAGTGTAAAAGCATAATGAATTAAAGTGAATTAAAGTAATTACATAGTAAAACATAGTAAAACACAATTTACTGACTGTATTGCATTTCATGGTTTAGTCTGTCTGCCACTGATTTACACGCACGTACACACACACACACACACACACTTCATATTCTATAAAGCTATTTTACTATTATTATTGCCTGAAGGGTATCAAATTGTTAGTTATTGATTGACGCTTGTCTATAGTACTTTCTATACTCGGAGGCTGCTGTCAGGACTCAACGCATGTGATTGATTATGTTACAGACTGTAGATCTCATCTCATTCTCTCATGCACCTTTTCTGGACGTCTGTCAGATAACAAACCAGGAATCAGAAGGTGCCAAGGATTCTTCTCACTCCGCGAACAAACAAGTCATTTAATAAAGCAGCAACATGCTGATACTGACTTATTTTCTCGTCTGGAATGATGAATGTCACTCGAGCTCTTAATTAGGCCACGGCGTAAAGATTTATTGCGATGTGTAAACAAGCGGTGCATTCTTAGACACTAACCACAGTCGTTTACTGTCTCCCTTATCGCACAGAGCGAAGACGAGTGAGACGATGTTGATCATCGCCGTCCTAAACGCAGGAATGCACTTGCGCTTTCCAGAGGGCTGCAACAACACTGTGGTCTGAACCCACTCCGAGACCAGACGGCGTGTGTTTAACGCCTATCAGTATGGCATGTGTTTGTGTGTGGCTGCATCTGTGCACACCGATGCATATTTGTGTGTTTGCAGTTATGCAAGAACTCCCTTGTCAAGACCTGCATTGCAATGTGCTGCATTTTGATGCTACGCTGAGACTTCTGTCATTAAACGCTCTACTTTACCCAAGGAATAGGGCAAGAAATCTACTTTATACAATGAGGTTTCATCCATCAGTTCTACAATGCTTAGCCTTTGACAACGAGGCGCCTAGTAGATGTAGTTCCAGATGCGAACTAGTGGTGCTGAGAGTGTTGAGAGCGTTGTCTCGGGACAGCGAAAAAACTGGACACATATTTATACCAATTAGCGATCGCTTTCGTACGACCTAAGCTCCCAGTGGCACCCAGCAGCCTCCACCTCGACAACCCTGGGGCCTTGTTTGGGTCCGGAGACCCATTTAGACCCGTCAGTCGGTCACACAACAGAGCCGGGACCCTCCCGAGAGCCGCTCGTGACCGCGTGGAGGACGAAGTGTCTGTCTGGACCCGTGCGGTCCGGCACGGATTACGCTGGCCTTGTAGTTATCCGAAGACTTAATAAAAAAACACTTTAATATCCTCCCCGTGATGGAGATCATACACACCGCTGAAAGAGAGCGCCTATAGGGAGTGATGGGGGTGGAGATGAGGGCTGGTTGGAAGGAAAGGGTTGCCACGGCAACTGGTTACTCAGCGACAAGAGCAGCATAGAAACACAGTCACGTTACATCAATCTCATTACTACAGGTTACTGCCCTCCCCGGGGGCTGAGAGGTGTTTTAGTGTAGAAAATCAAACGGCTCATTAAGTAAGGTCTTTGACATGAATCACTGGAGACTGAACTCTTATACAATCGTATTTATTTTTACTGAGGTCTCTCTGTCAGTAAACACCCGCTCTCCGTCACAGTGACTGAATTCACAACTCTACACCACAAACTCAACACATCAACCTGCTCGCGTCCTGAGTTCTCGCTCGACTCGGCTGCTTTGAAGGAACTGCATTTGTGGCATTCTTTGCTTTTTAAAAAAAGACAGCCACCTCCAAAAGAGACCGGGCTGAATAGTATCTGGGTTACCATGGTAACGCAGGGAGCCCGGAATGAAGGCAGCGAGCGCAGCAAGCCGTTTTCCTGGGTGACAAGAGAGTGATACTCTTTGTAGGGGAGAGCAATGTGAAAGTCACCCTAATCTGTATTCAGACGCATGGACCCACCAAAACATATCCTATGCATAACTGCTGCTGCCTGAGGCTCCTTCAGAGACGAACTCTCTCCTGTCCCTGCGACGCCTTTTAGGCTTCAACACTCCACCTCCAGTTATTTTCCAAAAGGAACTCTTCCTGGACGGTTTACAGATAGAGTAACAGCTCAAACCTCCAGTCCTCCTCCGGCCCCTCGCACGCTCTCGCAGGATACGAGACACTTTCCCTCCCTCCCATCATCTGTTTAACGCAGTAAATGTGACTATGCAACTAATTAGAGTATTATCGTGGCCGTGAGTTTGTCATATGGGAGCAGAACAGCGCCATTGTTAAATAAATTAGAGTCACCTTTTCTCATTTAGCAGCCAAGCTCAGAACAATCCTGAATCCAGGAGAGGAAGGATCTGATTGGACCGCGTAGCTAGATGGACAGCATATCTCAGATTCCACTTTTGACACACAAACACACAAACAAAGTGTCAAAACATCTTTCCTTGCCAAGAAGGTCTACTAACGTCATAAAGATTATTTGATTGTTCAGTTCAGTTTTAATTGTCTGTAGGTCAACACGGGGTCAACAGTAGAATGAAATGTGTTGGAGGAGAGAAACCAGCTGAGTAATACGAGCTCTAGTCATAAAATCTAGAATATAAGATAGAAAGTTAAAAGGTGTGACATTATTACAAGCGTGGTGACTGCAGATGAAAAATCGCTCGCATTGTTATGAAATAAACTATTTTATAAGCATACTAAGGCATATTGTAGATTGCTTTTATCAGCAAGAAGCCTTATTGCTCTTCACATGAGCCCGTCGTCAAATGACGTTTAGAAACTTCGGATGTGTTGTGTTCTGTTCTGTTCTGTGTTGTGTTGTGTTGTGTTGTGTTGTGTTGTGTTGTGTTGTGTTGTGTTGTGTTGTGTTGTGTTCTGTTGTGTTGTGTTGTGGTGTGTTGTGTTGTGTTGTGTTGTGTTGTGTGTAGTGTTGTGTTGTGTTGTGTAGTGTTCTGTGTAGTGTTGTGTTGTGTTGTGTTGTGTTGTTTTGTGTTGTGGTGTGTTGTGTTGTGTTGTGTTGTGTTGTGTTCTGTTGTGTTGTGTTGTGTTGTGTTGTGTTGTGTTGTGTTGTGTTGTGTTGTCTTGCGTTCTGTTGTGTTCTGGTGTGTTGTGTTG
>OMKK01084081.1:18390-35566 GCA_900302305.1 Polymixia japonica | reverse complement strand
ACCAATGATGGGGGAGTCATTGGAGGCAATGTGGGGTTCAGTATCTTGCCCAAGAACACTTCGACATGTTTTTTGACAGAAGGAGCCGGGATTCGAACCGGTGGGGCCAACCTATTGGTCATTGGTCGACCCGCTCTACCAACTGAGCTACAGCCGCCCCATAACATTGACATCTAAACTACATGGCCAGGTAGGAAGTCATCATTAAACAGGTGATGTGGCAGCTGGGGGCGCAGATGCCACTGATAGAATGTTTTTATCCCCACCAAGATGAGTGCGGACTCAAGACACCGAGAACGGGTACTCTTATTGGCAAGCTTCAATAGAGAGAGAAAAGCACATTCCTCCTTGGACACGAAAATATGTGGCAGATAAAAGCTATTATATTTCAAGGACATATGACCAGACGTTTCTATAGCAAATGGGTAAAAGGAGAAAGGCACACCTTTGTTGCATGACGGGAGGCGGGGTGCGACCGCGGGACACCCTAATAGGTGTTTGCTTAAGGCCCCAGCAGCCTTTAAACAAGAGACAATTGGCAGGAAACCTAGCCTGTGCTACAGGGATAGCAACCGACAAAATATGTCCTGATAGTTGCCCGTTTACCACGACCCCTGTAACGTCGTCTGTTTACGGTTGCACACGACACCTCTGCGGCTGGTCAGAATAACTATTTTGTGAAGGCGAGACACTATTTGAAGATTTTCCTTATTAATAATGGATCAGCTTTCACTAACCTGACATGCAAGGCGTCACACACACACACAGTTAGACAACACCGGGGCAGATTTTGGCAGTTTGGCAATGAAAGGTTGCAAGAAAAGCAAAATAAGTTACAAAAGGGGTTATGGCCTTAGCCACAGTAATACAGGAAGTTGCGGCGGCCATTTACAATCTGATGATTACAATATGGAAGCACTTATCATAGGTAATAGCTTTGATAAAATGATGTTTCATCATAGGCCTTCTACAGAAGTCTGGGATATTAAAGGCCCCAAGTAGACAGGACTCAGAAGTTGCTGGAGGAAGCTCCAATCACAGAATGAACTTTATTCAGACCAAATGATAAAACTGCTTAAACACATGCAGGAGAAAAGTGGATGGTCAATGACAGGAAGCAGCCACAAGAACGTCCTGTTAGCTCAGATACCTCTTTAAATATAGGCACTCAGGACAGAGTTGTCAGTATTTAATTCAGAACTCAGATACGCTCCAGGAAGTTCCTGACTGAACACTCTGAACTGAACATACCATGATCTCACTCTTTGCTAATGAGTCCGGAGAAGGTTCGATGACCTCTCTCGTTCCACCTGCCAGTGACTGGGTGAGATTTATTATTTTCCACGTTAATGATGTGACCCTTTGGTCAGACATTTTATTGGCCAAGAATGATTGTTGTGGTCTTCAACATGATTAGACTTGTGCTTAGACTGATGTCAGTGTATTACAATTTTAAATAGACGTATTTAAATAGAAGTAAAACTAAATAGAAGCTTCTCTCCAATAGGAGTTACAATAATTGGTACCATGTAGACTGTGTGAGAAACAGCTTTAAGATTTAATATGTTTCTAAAAGTATTATGTTACTACACAGTACCATGCCTGGTTCAGTTAAAACGTACTTGTTCAGAGGTTGGGTAGTAACAGTACTAATTTGGTTATAGATTGGATTATTGCAAATATTAGCAAGGTTAGACCTTTGCTAACCATAGGTGGTTCTAGTAGTTCTTACATACTGGATAACATCTCTGCCCACAGACTTTGTTCCTGGTTACAAAAACAACGGACACTCACGTCCATCATGCACTACTCCTCCGAAACCCACCTGGTATCCAACGCAGATGTGTAATGTACCAGAAGTACCAGAAGAACTGTCTTCTCGGTCAACGCAGGAAAACCTCCCAGTTAATCCCGGCGCGTGGTTTTGACGGCTTTAGGTTTTTGTTGCATGACATGCGCTAACGACAATTGGACAAGACCAATCGGTATTATCAGGTAGAGAACGTGGTGCCCAGTGTAGTTGAGGGTTTGGGGTGTGTATCACAGGTGGTGGAATCTACTAGACCATCCAACAAATTATACATTGATGAGTTACTTAATGGCATCACCACACCAACCTCCCCAGGCCACATTATCTGCTTTACAGGGCTATGGTACCAATGTATAGCTCTCAGGTATTAGCTCATTCGAGGTCATAATAAGGACTCCAAGGAGAGGGTGTTTGGACGTGGTGAAAATCTGGTAAACGCAAACACAAATAAACAGGTTAAATGACAGAGAAGTCAAACCCCAATAAAGCAGCTTCGACCACCATTCAGGTTGGGCTTGAGCTCATCGAGAGTGACTTCAAAGAGATGCTAGACTGCTCAGCAGAAGAAGAAACCACAGAAGAAACCAAAAGGGACGTCTTGCAGCGAGAACATCTGAGGACAAGCCAGACATCTTGCCCTGCGGCAAAGTTCATATAAAGAACAAACAGCCTAAAACGGCTGTGATCATATGTATAACCGGTATGAACCGCAAACGCCGAATGACACACAGCCGGGATGAAAGAAGCAGAGAGCAGAACGCTGAGGACGTCTACTGGCTGTGAACACAAAAAAAACAAAACATGGAAAGGAGCGGGCAAGAAGTGGGCGTGACAGAAACAGTGAATCAGTTTGTTTAGTTCTCCACTGCCCTGCTTGATGAAGATGAGGAGTACGGGTGAATTAGAACGCATCTGCCTGGCATCTGAATAACAAATAACTCCATCAGTGAGACGTTCTCTGCCCGTTCCTCAAAGATGAACGACGGCGTCGCCGCCCCCAGAAACCCCACCTGCCTACAGACACACGTATCCATACAACCACAGACACTCGTCGCTATTTCCTGCTTTTCTGTATTGTTTTGTTTTGAACTCTTTTTTTAAAAAATTTCTTTTAATGTTTCTTCATTGTACAGCGCTTTGTAACTCTGCGCTTTGAAAGGAGCTTTAGAAATAAAATGTACTTACTTACTTTACACAGCGTCCGCTCTCCCTTTCACAAGCGCGCACACACACACACACACACACACACACTTATGTGTCATAATGTGGCAACTGGGGAAGTGCTGTCAAATCTGCGGATGATGAAACTGTAAAGGGCACACATTAGGCCCCCAGAAGGGCCCGTCTCGTACAGCTAGCTGAGCGACTCTCTCTTCAGCCCGTCCCGTTAAAGCAGCGGGAGTTCCTTCACCCAGGCGGTTAACAGGCCCGGTGACCTCGCTCTCTGTATCTCTCTGTATGGCTAACGTCTTCACCCATAGGAAACCGATGTGTCACGAGGCTCGACGGGCCATCTCTCGACCTTGAGAGGAAAGGTAAAGGTTGCGGTTAAAAAAAAAACAAACAAAAAACATCAAGCGCGAATTTTACTCTTTACATAATGAGAGTTGGCGAAATAGCTTATCTTCACATTCGGTGCTACAGGGAGAGACGCGGCATGTTAAGACATTCGCGACACAAGTAAAAAATATGTCTTCTGAAAACTACATAATGCATTTCCTCTGAAGCAATGTGTAACTTATTTTACTCATTACTTTTTCTTTTTTCTTTTTTTTTCTTCCCTGCTTTTGTGACTTATCACGTGTAAATGCTTTTTTTCCCCTTAAGGAAGATCTTACAGGATGGAGGCAGCGTGTTTTGGCCTTGTGAATCGTCTGGATTTCCATCTCATTTGAGATTAGCTGAGAAGAGCTGTTTTGGATTAGCTCGGCTCTCTCTCTCTCTCTATCCCTCTCTCTCTCTCTCTCTCTCTCTCTCTCTCTCCCCCTCTGACAGACTCAGATAAGAACCCGCTGGAACCCCAGAGTCGGTGAAACACACAAGTCGGGGGGGAAAAATGCCCTTTTCTACATGGTTAAGACTTTTCTGCCCAATGCTAACTATTTGTGAAAAGGATTATTGTATGGGAGAGAGAGAGAGAGAGAGAGCGAGGTGAAGAGAGAGAGGGAGAGAGAGAGAGAGAGTCTGGGGGAGGTTCCAATGCTGTCAATTAAAAGAGTTTTTGGAGTGCCACAGTACACGGGACACCACTTCTTCCCGGGACACTGCAATTTCCTCTTAACTAACTCCCCGTGACACTTTGCCAGCGAAACCAGGACAAAACGAGATGAACGAAAGACAACAAAAGACAGCGTGTCTTCCTCAACAGCCTGTAAATGTCAGCAGCAAATCATTCTGTCAGTCAGTGGCGGTGACAGCTTAATAGCTGTCAGTTGCGGCTAAATATCAACGCGAGAAGAGACCACCTGAGAGAGTTTACAGACATTCTCATCCGCGTGTGAAGAGGCACGGAGGGGAACGCAGTGATTTTCCGTGTGCCTTGTGTGTGTGTGTGAGAGACAGAAAGAGAGAGAGAGGGAGAAAGAATGAAAAAAGAGAGCGCGTACATATCGAACGTGTCTGTCTCGGCGAGTGTGCGTCGGATGTATTGTACTCTCTTTTGTACTTTTAGTTGATGTTTTTTTTGAAAGCAGGACGGTTGAGATGTATAATTGGAGGCAATATAAATGCTAAACTTGTGATGGAGTAAGAGGAAGAAACCAGGACACATAATGTGTGTAGCAGAGATAGATAGAGGGGGTGTGTATAGGTTGTGCAGAGCAGCTAATTGGGGTTCTTCGTTATGGGGATGACAGACAGAGATTGGGGTCAGAATACAGATCAGGCTGAACCCTCTCAGACCTGGACATGGATGTTGAGGAAAAAAAAAAGATGGAGTCATGAAGGAAGACTGTAAGACTCCTGTGAGACTGGGGAGAGCAATACAGTCTGGTAGCATTATAAAGTTATTCTTATTAGGTCACAGAGGTGGGACCAAGTCACGCTGTAAGTCACAAGCAAGTCACAAGTCATAGAGTCATGTGTTGGATCAAGTCAAGTCACAAATAGGATCAAGTCAAGTCAAATTTGGTTGTCAGTAAGATATCAGTTTAGAAAAAAAAAAGTCTGCTTTAGATTACATTATTACTAACTTAAACTATTGGTGTTATTTCACTTGATATATCCAAGTAGTTATTTATTCCATGTTTTTTCAAAACAAAACCAGGGTTAGACTTGATATGATTTCAGTTCAGTCAATTAATAAAGTGGATTTTCAAAAACGAATAGTTTATTATATGAATTGAATAATAATTAAAAATATACATTTATATTTTGAATTAAGTTAATTAAAAGTTACTTGATCCTGTAGAAATAAATATAGTATTTACTATTTTCCTTTTCATTTTATATTTTATATTTGTTGATAATTGTGTGCATTGAATATATCTATACCACATTTAATTCTTAGTCAGAAATCCCCAAGCATATGTTTAAATCATTTACAAACTCTCTTGTAGACCATTTGTGATGCCAGAGGTAGGACCATATAAACTCACCCTATTCTTTCATGTGTTGTTACCTATTTCTTTTGATGTACGCCTTTTACTCTATTGTTATCTTAGTTTCACTAGTATAAAACCTTTTGCCTCACGATCTTTGGGGAGCGAGGTCCAGACACAACTCCTGAGTGTATCAATCAATCCCAACCCTGAAGAAAACAAACTGATAAACAAAACCTACATTGTGAACTGCACATCCATTGGCTATATTGTTATGATCAGAGTTTCACATAAAACCCTGGTAGCGCTTTAGATTACAGCCCGCAACATACAGCGTAATTACTCCGGAGTGTAATCTTTTGTACTAACGGTGTACCGGTACAGTTACGTACCAATACATATACATATACTGTATGTAGGTACTGGGGAACAAGATGTGAAGTTATGAAATAAGGTGGTAACAATTCAGGATGTTACAAAGAACGTATACTGTAGAATAAATCTTCGAGACCATTGTAAAAGATACGTCTGTCAAACTGTTAACAAGACACCTCCAGTTATAAACATTGTCATTTATTACTCTTTGTATTGTATATTTTAAACCATGGGGGTTTAATCTTTGTAAAACTTTTCCAAAGCCAAGAAAAGTAATTTGTTTTCTGAATGACGTCGCCGCTGTGCACGAGTACGCTACTCGCGTTGGTGTCGCGTCTCGGGAACGACGATGCTGGCTAGCTTAAACCAAACGCTGTAAACTGTAAAACTGAATGAATGACACAAAGGCGAGCCTTCTTTTTCACACATCAATATGTTTTGATTTTGTGGTTTTGCGTCGCATTTATTTGTTACTTGTTAGCCTTTGTTCTCGAATTTAATTTTTTGAATCTATATATTAGCCAGAATAATGACTGGATTTACTGATGTGACACTGCAGGTGAACTACCCTCGTAATAGTTTTCTTAAGGGTATTTTAATTTCGTAAGTCATTTAAATTATATGTGATAGTTTATGTGATCTGCGGGTGCCAGCAGTGTCTCATCCTTTGGCACTGATGACTGAAGCTCATCAAGCCTCCCCGAGCCAAGCCAAGCGTACTCCCACGTCAGCATAGTTGTCCCCTATCAGTATTGTGTTAATATATACAGTATGCTAAATGTCCAGTGGCAATCATTACCATTTACATTAAATCTTAAAAAAAAAAATCAAATATCTGGGACATTCGTGTATTTCATGAAAGTACCTGGCTTCTGTGACAGCTACATTTGTGGACATTATAATTCTGTAGTGTTGTGAAAATATTCCAAAAGTGTTCAATAACAAACAGCATCATAACAAAGAGTCACACCATGCAGCCTAATAATAACTTGCATATGAAAGCCTAAGGACGTTGTAAGGTCAAACAAACTATAAACACATCCAATAAGGCCAATTATTTAACTTACATAATGCAAATTCATCTCATGTCGTAAGAGTTCTAATTTAGCCTACTTTACATATTTCTTTTCGAAATAAGGTCCCATGGTGGTCCAGCGGAAGTGGAGAGACGTTCATCAAGCTAATCACTACGGAAGTGCTGTCCTTTTTAAAAAGGAATCTCTCTCCATTCAAAGCGAGTACAACGGAAGCAGTGAAATAACCTCACTGTCTGTTGGTATTGTATCTGTTTGGTTCGTGCTGTTCTGGGTCAGAGTGTTAATGTTATGTTATGTTATGTTATGACAATCTTACAAGCTGCACAGAGCAGATCAAACTGGGCAGGAAGTCAGACACAGGAAGGCCATAGAGCATCCGGTCAATTTTCAAAATAAAACTGTGCCAATGAGGGGCAGAAGTTTATCCATCTGCTCTGCACTCATCCGAAAATATTAACGATGGTGTTCGCTGTCCAGCCTGTGTCTAAACAGAGAGGGAGAGAGACGAGCACACACACACACACACACACAAGCAGAGGGAGAGAGAGAGAGAGAGGTGGAAGTGGGGTGACTATAGAGAACCTAAGGGCCAATCCCAATTCCCTTCCCTTGCCTGCAAGGGATGGGGGTTGAAATCTTTACCTAGGAAATGGGACACCACTCGTTACATCATCAGTAGCCGACGATGGTACATACGTAACACAACAGCGACGAGGCTGTAGTCCAGTGTACAGCTTCAGTGTAGTCCTGCCCATAGTCATTTCTGTCCTGTACTGACATCAGATGAGCAGGGCAGTGCAGAAGATGTGCAGCTGGATTATTTTTCAAGCTTCATGCACGGGACATGGAAATAACCGTGCTGTCACTCACAAATCATCGTTTACACAAAGTTCTATTGACATCGTGAATAGCGACTTTTCTGAAATGCTTGTTATAACGGACGATATTCCAACGGATTTTTAACATTTTTGCATGATTATTTGCTTAAATGATTATTTATCATTTATGGGATTCTTTCCCCGCACCGGTAGCCATGTTCCACGTTACACTGCCTCAGTTCACAAAGCATTGTGGGAATTTTCTTCTACCACTGAGTTGCATCTGAAAACACTCCCTCCCCTTCCACTGTCCCCCATGGGACCTTATTTCGGAAAAAAATATGTATGGTAGTCAACGGTGAGACAGTAATTTTTTGATCCAGTTTGAATTGTGCCATGAATTACACACGATTTCATTTCCATTTCAGTGCGATGTCACGGCGAGCCGGGAAATTACCAGACAGTTCCACTTGCGGCCAACAAAATGGCCGCCGCACTAGTGTTCCATCCAGAAACTAGGACCCAATATTACATTCTGCACAAATAATAGCTCAAAGAATGGCTTGACAAATATATAAAAGCAGCGATGGAGCTTCCAGAAAAAGCTCAACATCGTTTTTTGTCCAACAATAACGGTCCTCGTCAAAAGGCAAATTGATTTTCAGTGTTGGCTCTTTGTGCTCCTCCTCCCCGGCCTATGAGGCAAGTGTAGGTGTGTGGGTGTTTTTTTTTGTACTTTTATTAACCTACTTCTCTTTGTAAAAGTTAAATTGCAAACACTACCTTGCAATCGGTACATAATTACGTCCCTACTCCCCGTCTTCCCCCCTTTAGCCGCGGTTGATCCTTTACCTGTGTCATTAAGACGTGGAGAGCTCAGGGCACAATGGCCTGGCTCTGGAAGAGCACCGAGGAGTCTGTAATTACACACAGCTTTGATTACCTCTCGTTTTGAGCAGGCTGTTCAATAGCCATTACATGGAGACACTCCCCTAGCCGCCGGTTAATGGCTCGGCGGCCCGCTTTTCGTTTCCAGTCCTAGCTGCTCTGCTGTGAGCTCATGAAGCGCTGGGCTGCAGCACGCCGGCGCTCGGGTCCTCTCTCGAACCGGTCGTGATCGATCGCGAGGGTGAGAAACCCACCCGAGTGCAAACGCACACATTCACTGATACCCGCACATTGACACACACACACACACACACGCACACTTTCATTCAACATGTGTCCAACACAAATTGCAAAAAAAAAGTTAAAGTTGCAGATGAAGAGGATGTGCTTATAATATGAAGGAGTAAAGAGGTGGTTCGTCATTTCAGAAGTTGTAGCGTATTGGCACATAATTCCAAATATTTCACAAATCGCATCTGCGACGGTGTTCTGTTCGAGCGCGGCGACGCTGGAGTGTTTGCAAGTTCACCGGGGGAAGACAAAGTTTTGGTTGTGGAGGTCTGTTTCTGCAGTGACGGCAGAGAGAAGTATACAGCGTTGCTCATCTGCAGATCCTCTATTGAAACCTGCGGACGCGATAGGTTGAGGGGGCGTTGATCAGCCGCTGCACGAAGACAGGAACCTTGGAAATAATTATCATAACTCTGAAGTCATTGTTTTCTCTACACTGTTGCCTTGTTTAACTGAACTCTCCCTCCTTGCTCCTCACTGCACGCCCTATTACAGCTCTCTCTCTCGCTCTCTCTCTCTCTGTCTCTCTCTCTTGCCCACTCACATGCACACATGCAAACTAAAACCACTTCTGTCTTTTGCCGGCTTTCCTCCCACCTCAGCGTGTTGGTCTTTGATGAAGACTTGTTACCAGGGCAACACTGAGCTAATTCACAGGAGGAGAATTGTTAGCCAGTGACCCCAGCCTGGCAGAAAAAATGAGAGGAGAGGAGTATAAAGTGTGTGTGAGTGTATGTGTGTGTATATATTTGTAAGTGTGCAGTGCGCGTGTCCGGGGTTTGGGGGGGGGGGCAGGAGAGACAGTTAATTACAGAATGCAAATTGTGTTGTCAGAACAGCCATTCAAAAAGTGTCTCTTCCTGCCTTTCTGCTACCCTGTTCAATGCAGGTTTAATAAGTGTCCTCTCACACTCCTGCAAAAAGCCCATCTGCATGAAGCGCAAAATAATCTCCCAGTGATGTGAAGAATTGCATCCAACCGTCCTCGCCATGACAACGTAATTAATGCAAAGTAGAGTCGGATAAGATGAGAGTTGAGTTGCATCTTTTTTACCATGTATTGAGTCACGCGCTACCCTTAGGTCGCTTTAAAGGGGCTGTGCAAAAGGGATTATGCAAAATATCTTTTTAATGCATTGATTTAACATATGGCATGTTTTTTCATGTTTCAAATTGTTTATAGTGAGTAATGGAAAATGCACAGGATGTACATATTAAAAAGTAGCTCTTTTTGGTTTGTTTTGATATTTTAAAATATTTTAAAATGCCATTCCAGGACAGTTATAGGTCACAGAAGTGCACGAGCCACTCAAAGAAGCAGTCCGACAGTCATCTTGAATTAGCATAGCACTTTCCTTATTCATGAATCCCTGAATCGCCTCGATGTTTAGGCAAAACGTGAACGCGGCTAATGAGCAATTCAGGGGGTCTGGATCCAGCCAATTACATAAGGGCGCTTATTAAAGAGGGACGATAACGCTGTTGGATTTGGGTGGCTAAACACCACTGTCCCCGCTGAGATTACTTCTGGCCTTTCTGACAGCCACTTTATTTAAAGAAACATTATTTTTTCAGATTAAGTCTGTATAGATCTCTCTGTTTCTTGCAAATTTACTCTGAAGTGAAATCAATGGAATTACATGAGCCCGGAGTGTCTGGGACATTCATCTCGCGGCTCTGAGGCTGGCCCCGCCAGCTTTCAGTATGCATAAGATACTCCCCACACCTCTTAAATCTTCACAGAGCTCTGGAGAGTTTAGAACAAAAAAAGAGAGATAACACTTTAAAGAACGGGAGGTTCTGCAGGCCTCCGCTACTTCAAGCCCACCCCCACCAAGCGCCCCCTGCACGTTATCTTAATTGTACAAGACAGGCAGCCTCAAACTACAGACGAATCAAAAGAGATCAACACATTCAATTTAAATTGCAAGCCCATGCAGGCAAATAGGAAACTCTAATTACTTATGCTAATAGGGTGATGATAGAGAGGCATAGACACAGAGGGAGTGAGGAGAATGGAGGATTTGGTACTGGTGGTGGTGTGGGTGTAAGTGTGTGTGTGCGTGTGTGTGTGTGTGGTGGGGAGGCGGGCCGCCTGCGTTCGGTGTATCACTCAGGGTGCACTCTAATTAAAAACAAAATTAATCTTTCGGACATACAGGCTCGAGGAGAGGCAGACCTCGCTCCCTCCGCCTGTCCCCGGCGACGAGCAGAAGCCACTGAGAGGTAATTACCGTTATCTGCTGGCTGTTTTATTAACATGTGTCCTCAAAGAATGGAGGAGTTTAACTCGGCCCTTGCTCCCACTGATGCCCAGCTTGATAGACTCGCAGAGAAAATGATTACAAAATGGAAAAAAGGGCCCCCGTTCCTTTTCTCTTGATCCCGAAAAAGAAAATAGAGTGAGAGAGAGAGAGAGCTCTTTCACACGATTTCCACTTCAAATTCCCCCCCCCCAGGGGAGTGATATTTCCTCAGATAGAGGGACAGAGCAGGGAAAATGATGAACAGGGAGAGCTGGGGGGAGGTTCGGCGATAGAGATACAGAAGAAGATATAGGAGGATGAAACAGATGGGAAGAGAGAGAGAGAGAGAAAGAGAGAGATGGAGAGAGAGAGAGATGATAGAGATTAATGAAGAGATTCTCGTGCTTTAGTGGTAGGAGGTGAAAAAGTGGAGAAAGCACACATTGGGTCTAGTGTGCGCCAACAGCCAGTAATTACACGCCAATCATCTGCCCACAGGCCAGCGCAGGGATTAACTAAGCAGAGAAATTGTGGGAGAAATTCAATTAAAAACTGAATTAATAAACAGGCGGTTTTTCCTCTGGCCACTGGGAGCAGCTGAGGGGCGGGACCAGAGTTGGTTGCGGTGGTCTGCCATTGGGAGCGACCGCGAGGCAGGGATGTGATTGGCGGCGGCGGCGGTTGTCCATAATGAAGACATACCAAAAATAAATGGGATTATGGAACATTATGCGAGCCTAACGCATGCGGGCGGGGATTGAACCGAGTTAACGTAAGAGGTCTCCCGTGGCTTGTACCGTATGACTGACAGGTAAACAGTTTCGAAGCAGAAGACAACCTCGACATAAACACTAGACTGCTCTGTGGTTAAAAGGTGTGTAGCGCCTTCAGACCCAGCGTGAGCTGTACCGAGCAGGGTGGCAGGACGTCCTTCAGGACAACATAACGCTGTGCTACGTTCTGTCCTCCGTGTCAAGGGCCCCCCGGTTAACAAATCCATTATGGCTGCTGTCATCTAGTGACAGGTCAACAGACTGACCCTGGAAAAGCATTATTAACCAGGTAATTGGTGGATAATTAGACCATTGTTTGCTGGCACTTCATTGGTGTGTTATTGCCTGCCCACCAGCATGATTTATGAGTCTATAATTCATACTCTACTACTCTAATTACATCCTTCGGCCCCCATTACTGTTGCTCTGTTAATGGTAACGCCTCAGTGTTTGTGGGGGGGAATAAATTCTGCACAGAAAATTGGAAACCAGTTAAATATCTATTACATCTGACTTGATGCTAGCCACTCCAAAAGCAGTTTACCCTTTCTTCCTTCAGAAACTCTGCAGACCCTACAGGGATCCCCTTTTCCACGTAGAACCCCCCAAGTTTGAATATTACTATAAAACTTTATGTATTTTTATTCCCAAAGTTCCTTGCACTTTCCTTTATTTTTGTTCTGATATAATGGTACCAACCAAATCTGAGTTACAAAAACTTTTAAGTATCTCAACTTCCAGTTGATTAAAGGTCAGGTAGGCAAATTTTTTTAAAAGTATTTTGCTAATATTTGGTGAAAGTTTCTTTACATTCTGACAGATATCAATAAATTAAATGCTCTGAGCAAAAACCCCGGTTTTGGTGACTTCCCTAGGCCATGTAATCAGCCACTCCAAAGTCTCACCGCGTCTGAATCTTAACAACCAATCAGAACAGGACTGGTTGTCCTGTTCACCGCGTAAACAACCAAAATGGCTGCCACTGATGCCGCTCTGCCAATCACAGCAAGTATATCCACGTTTCATTGTTCTGATTGATTGTAGGTCTATCCAATTGCGTCCAGAGGCATTTTGGTCTGCGCCTGTTGATAACGCCCCTTGGAAATCGAAAATTAACTGAGAGGTTCCAAACTAATTTGTGAATTGATCTAGCGATGTCAGGCTGGGGGTGAGTTGTCATAACACTTTATAATACAGTTAGCCGTGTAGCTGCTAGGGTGTGTGAAGTTAAGAATACTCCAACCTGACCCATTTTGGGGTGGTTAAAAATCTGGTTTGTTTCAATGTACCAATGTACACAAGCTCATGAGTGTGTCCCGGTTTGGGATTTTGATAATCTGGTCACCCTAGCATTTTTGCGTATGTTGTAGGGTGGAATGTTGCTCACAGCATTCACACACATACAGTACATGTATTTTATACACTGTGCACAGTGGGTGTCCTTGAAATGTATTTTTATTTTACGAGTTTGAGCGAACACTTATTTTCTATGGGGGTTCTCTCCATACAAAACGCCATGATACTGCTGTTGCAGCTAATAAACAAAATGAAAAATAGAACACGTCACAGTTATCAAAAACCCTTAAGGAGCGTACAGCCAACTGCCTATAATGTAAAATCAGGCCAGTGCCATCCACCTGAATCCACAGAGTAACTACTTTGTAGATCTATACATTCTACTACTATTTTAAAATCCAAAATATGTTTCTGCGCCATGACTGAACAGCAAATGCATCAAATAATGAAGTGTACCAATGCATTATTTACACATAATGCAGTGTGCTGTCCTCGATATACGTGCTGAGTACAACTCAACATTCAGCTAAACACCTTCCATCACCAAGACTCTGAAGACAGTTATCCGCTTGTCCACAGGTTTATTGACTAAGCAAGGGTAAAACTGAGAAAGAACAAGGAACATAGTCAAACTATGCTTGCTGTAAATATTGCAAATAGATTTGTAAATATACTTTAACAATATGAATTGAACTGCCTGTTTTAACTCCTACATGTGATCTTATATATTAAATTATTACGGTGACATAATCTTATTTTACCGCAATTTAATTACCTTTCAATAATTTGAATAACTATTAATTAACTATTATTAATTAACTATTAATTCAATAATAGATAAAATTCAATAAAAATTCAATCATTTCAAATCTTTCAATCATTTCAGTAATTTCCTTTTTTCTTGAATGTAACCGCCGTCCATAGCAATCGCAATGAGCAGCACGAATGCGTTGGACCAGTCGTGTTTGGATGCCAGTGTGGACTCGCAAAGCCGGGAGCAGCACTTGTAAAGAGACGCCGTAGTCCGCCATTGTTGTTGTGCTTGAAGTTGTCGCTAGAAACCAGGATAACTGGACTGAAATGAAGAAAGTGATGGAATATCTGCGCCGTGTCGGACTATATGACAAAATATAAATAACTGTCAAAAGGAACATCGATAACAAACAGGGCAGCAATACGCCATCGTAGCGTCTAGTCTAATCCAAAGGAGAAGCTGACACTAGCGTTGCTGGGAAAGTGGAGACGTATACAGACCTGGGAAAGTATTACAATGTCAAATGAAATCAATACACAAACAGAATCATGTAAAGAAAGGAGTATGATGAAGTATTAAAGACCTAGGCCGGTTATTGTTTAAAGTTGTCTCTTGTCAGCCAAGAAGTAAGGGTGTCTTGAACAGCGCGTGTGAGAATAGCAGGGGCAGTTAAGGACAAGGTCACCAGGCAAAGACACTTTGTGAGAATATAATGGAAGAAGAAATAAAACCAGTTGGAGGCAGTTTTGAGCAGAATGGTCAGAAATGCTTCCGACACGTTCCGAAGAAGGAGCTTGAGTAAAATATACTGACTAGGGAAATATCGGTGTATGAGAAATGAATGGGAAACTAAAACTAAAACTAAGAGGAGAGGTTTTTGACTGTTATAAAAGTCTGTGTATCCTGAGTACAAATCCATTGTTCCACTGAACTGCTCAGGTTTATTCGTACCATGTGATTGTTACAGTAAACTCTCTTCATATTCAACTCTACTAAAGTTGTCTGAATTATTCCATTGACGTTGTTATATGTGGTGAGGAACCTGAAGTCATCTGGCCCAGCTGAGGGGTTTTCTCTCCTACACCGTGACGTAATGACGTGGCTCTCTAGCCTGTGGACAAGCAAATCAGTTCTTAGAAGGTTTGGAAGTTGAACCGACAGCGAACCAGCACTAGCGCTAGCCCAGAACCAGAACTAGGTTGGCCTTGGTGGTAAAGGGGGTATGTGTGTGCGTCCAATCCGGTCCCATCAGACGACACTGTTATGACGAGTTGTCGGTGACCTTCAGAAGGTGGCCATTCATGTGCTCACCGTGTTTGGTTCCACATAATAGTTGTGAGTCTGGATTTTCCACTGTGAGCATAGTGAAAAATGTATACCGCAGCGGTTTGACCGATGAACACACAACACACCAGTGCCTCCGCCTGGCTATCGCACATTTCGTGCCCAGGTTCAAAGCATTAGTTGCAGGCAAACAGGTGTCATGTCGCGCATTGATTAAAGCCTCCATGCTGCATTGTTGAATGTGTATAGTTGATGTCGGTGCATTTAGCTGGTAATTGTTCTGGTCTGACTTTGTCTAAAATTCATAAGTGGACCTTTAATAAAAAAATATCTAACTAGAGTATATAGTATATATAACTAGAGTCAACATCCAAAATGGCCACCATTCATTCTCTATGGATCTGCTCAGTGGTGTAGTGACGCAAGAGTCCGG
This sequence comes from Polymixia japonica, assembly GCA_900302305.1. Taxonomy (NCBI): domain Eukaryota; kingdom Metazoa; phylum Chordata; class Actinopteri; order Polymixiiformes; family Polymixiidae; genus Polymixia; species Polymixia japonica. The sequence continues at coordinate 20,022 of OMKK01084081.1, read as the reverse complement.
TCTTGTGCATTAGCTGGTTAGCTAGTTTGACCTCATAACCTGTTGCATGTCACAACTGTGACGACGATTCAGACACATAACTTTAGATCTAACGTTTCGTGTAACACTGAAAACTGCACAATTTCCATTTCCTTTATCAACCCGACTACACATGGTCAGTTTTAGTACGCCGCGATTATTTTTTCCAGTATTTTTTCTACTTTAGTTACAGTAGTCCTGTTGTAACACGAACATCAAAATGGTAATGATCAAAATGTAATATTCACTTATTCATATAACATGTATTAACACTAGAACAGCCAGGATTATGCATATACCTAAACCGCCTACACGTGTTGATGTCAGGCTGTAGAACAGGCCAACTAATCAAGCCTTGTCATATTAAACGAAAATCTTTTCCAAACACCTTTCTCTCTAATAGGGCTCAGTAGGCAAAACTATTTGAGAGTTTACTTGACAGCAGAGCCTAATCACCAGACAATGCACGCGTCAACATTATCAACTAATACTCCCGATAAGCCTACCCGGGTGATATACTGTACGTTCTGTACGTCCACAGCTGCCACTGCAGACATGACAGGGACGGGGGTCCTGGTGTTTCCTTTCGAGGCAGCTCTGGCTGAGTGTCAAACCCGTCGTCATCTTCCCTCGCCTCCCCAGCAACGCCAAGGCTTCCTGGACAGTCAAGCGTGTGGTTTTTGGTTCCATATCCACCTAGCCTATGTTCCTTTATTCGGGGATTCATTACATTCTGTTCTATCATACTTTTACTCTGGCGGCCGTAGGCGCACACTGGTATATTCCAGAGACGATAGGTCTATTCTCCAAAGGTCACACGCGAAAACAGGGAAATAGAATTGTATACGAATGGAATATAAGAACCTTGTAATAGAAGCGATAGATGTTGCTTATCAACTAAAGGCTGGGAGGTAAAAGGGAGGCAGTGTTCAATGATTCAGTGGTTCAGGCGGTGTTCATTCGCTCATGTATATACTGTAGTTACTGACATGGAACTGGTTGAACCTAAAATTATAGCATTTTCATATACGGCCCACATCTTATCTATGAGGCAGCTGTAATGAGCACAGGTTTCCCACTTGTAGAAAGTGGAAAATTACAGGTATTTAGCATTTAAATCTGCAGTTTAGCATCTTAATTAGAGTTAGATTAAGCTGCAAGCAATCTATGTCTTACATTTGTCCCAGCTCTTGCACTTAAGTATGTGCTAAATACAATGCAACATATTGTAATTTATTGCATGATTTCCATGTAAGTGACTTAATTACCAAAGTGATGGCTATTATTAGATCTAGTAGGAGGCAACACTAAGGTTGACGCAGAGCTGCGGAGAAGGAATATTACCCACTAACCAGATAACTTCAATATAACTCTCTGTGGGTGTATGATTCCACCGATATGCACTATATTAATCCTTACCCGGTTAGTGGAGACAGGCTTCGCTGTGGCAGTTCTGTAATAACTACATAGGACCATCTTAATATAACTCCCAAGATTGCATTGCTATATTCCACCTCAGCCCTGTGCTCTGAGTGGGGGAAGCTTGCGTTTGTCGTGAAGCTGTCAGAAGCTCGGTGATACCCGACGTCCACCCACCAGCAGTGGCTTCACCCG
>OMKK01084081.1:0-18339 GCA_900302305.1 Polymixia japonica | reverse complement strand
CACGTGTTCTCTGAGCCAAAGCGAAAGAGTCGGCGAAGGGGCAGAGCTGCATTATCTGCAAACATTAACCTACAGAGCCGCGCCGGGATCGGAAGCTGTAACATGTCTTTTTCCATTTCCCAAAGTTATTTGCGGGTTTTTCTAGTTCCATAGTTGTTGTTTTTTTTTATTTTTTTTTATCCAAATCTCATAGATTGACGATCGCCTCGGTGTATGATTTCCTCGCGGATTACTTCATTGCTCTGCTGGGAAAATGGAAGCTAAGCAATTTCACATATAATCCAGTCTTGTGCTGCAGGAGTAATCACATCATAACAGCAACTGGGGAGAGTAGACCAGGTCAACTTATTTATAGCCAGAAGAGGTAAGAAGCATAGGTCTGCACACTGCACAGCCCTGGACTTGACAAGATCTCCGTTTCCCTTGCTTAACCCGTACAGGTTCAAAACAAACAGTGCGCTGGAAAGACCCGTACGTTTTCTGTGGGGAAAATAAGACATCGAGGCATATATTTCCAGATATTCTCCTCTGCCAGCTCTGACAGTAAGGGCCGTCGGAGTCCGATACAGGCGGAGGAAACAGAAAGAGACAGCTGCTGTGGACCAGGCCGAGCAGACCACTCAAATCTTTCCGAGAGCTCTTTTCACGGCGACGTCTCCGCTTCGGTCCCCCGGGGGGGGGGAGCCGAGCTGTCTGCGCAAATGAAACGCGCTCTAAGTGAGCGCCCGTCCTCGCCGAACACCTTCCGCCAAACTGCTTTCAGAAAAAGTCGGAGCGGGAGAGACAAAAGGGGCCCCTCTGAGGACAGAGAAAACTCTTCATTAGCCTGTATTTGCATGACTAACTCTTTTCATGTGTCCTCTTAAGGTGTCTTCTGGCTGTCTGTGATGAGACTAGTTAACTGTGGGACGGGTCATTTTTCATCGTTACGGACTGGGAGGCCAGAGAACGTTTTTAGTAGCGAAGTTGAACCAAATCAGAATCCGTGTTGTTTTGGTCCCTAAGCTGACACACTTTATTATAAAACTGTCTGCATGTAGTTGTCTAATACAAAGTCTTCAACTGTAAAAAAAACATGTTTTTGCAGATTAGGTTAGCAACACAAACGCTGACGGTCTATCACTAAATCTGGAGCTATGAATTTAATCTAGTTAAATAAGCAAAGCCACAGAGATTGATACATGATAACAGCGTTGCGCGCGTTTTGCCGTCACATAAGTCTGGCTAATCTGGACATGCAGGAGAAGCAGCGATGGACACCTCAGAAACCAGAGGCAGGGGAGCAGCAAGTGGTGAAAACTTGAAGGCGGTTATACTTTTCTTCTCTCTCTCTTTTCATTCCTCCCCACATAAACACATAAGCGTGTGTGAACTCGTACGCACACCTACACACACGTGCTCACAGTCACGTGTGCAGACGAGCACGCACAAACACATACACACACACACACACACACGTGCACACAGGTACGCACAATCCAACACACAATGAACACACACACACGCACAAACACACACACACACACACACACGTGCACACAGGTACGCACAATCCAACACACAATGAACACACACACACACACACACACACGTGCACACAGGTACGCACAATCCAACACACAATGAACACACACACACACACACACACACACACACACACACAACCTTACCAAACTCCACTCTGCTCATGTGTGAAATGAGCAAGGGTCTTATCTCTGGGAAACACACCACTGAGCCAGAGGAGAAGGAGAGAGGGGGAGAGAGACACTGCAGGAGAAGAGCGACAAAGAGGGAATGCGAGAGAGAAAGGGAGGCTGTCACGTGGTCGGCACACTGACTGTGGAACTGGGCCTGCTGCAGACTCTGGAGGTGTTAGCATAGCCAAGGCTTGCCGCCAACCTCAAGTCCCCGTATAACCCTCCCTTCACTGACCTTACCAGTCCAGTGGTGTACTGCAGTAAAACACCTCCATAGGGTCCACCACCTGCCTCTCGCCTCTGCTGTAGTTATTGTATGTCAGTGAGCACAGTTCAATAAGACCAGGCGGTTGGATGAAACTGAGCATATAGTACGGTTTTCTACACGGTCCTGGATTTTATTATGGATTTTATTTCGCTGAACATTTCTGGATGCAAATGCACGTTACGTGCAGATAAAGTTTGCACATATACATTAACAATGTCAAAGGGTTCGATAACTTTGCACGTCGATAAAGGTTTGTATGATGCTAAAGGGCCTGAGTGATACTACGAGGACGAATCAGACCAATCCCATTGACTTGGGAGTCCCAATGTCCCAATGTGTGAATGAATGAACCATTGTAAGCGCTTTGAGTGCCTAGAAAAGCACTATAGAAATGCAATTCATTATTATTAATCGGTTAAAATAACACAAAAAGACTGTAGGGTTAGGCCCAGTGAATGATGTGTGGCCACCGCAGCTCAGACGGTGTGTGTTAACACTCCCTCTTTTGTAAATCGTGTTTACATTGCCGGCCTGGCAATAAACTCCTCCCAAGAACGTGTTCGACGGTAGCGTGACGTTTTTGACGGACAGGTGAGAGGAGCGACGGAGAGGCGCTGCAGACGACTTGTTTTGAATTGTAACGGCTTGTTGTTGTAATTCTCCTTCACTATTGGTAGAATCAGAATAGAACACGTACAGTTTTAACACATTACCAAACAGTTACTGGAGAATTAGTTCATTCCAAACCAGAGTAATTATCATCAACAAACTACAGCAGCTTTTGTCGTTGTATTTTCTTCTCTGCAGGTGTAATGACTGAGGCAGGTGCTGGCTTTGTTCTTTACTGCATGAAGCAGCTTGAATTCAGTCTGCAGGTGGATAGGTGGGATCTCTAAATAGGAACGTGCATCATAAGGTTAAACTGGGCGCCGCTGTAATTCTGCTTAATGCACCAGTCGATGTCAGATACATGTTGTGAGAGAGAAAATGACAGAAATAGATGCCTCGATTGATCAACACACTTTCCCATTCTCTTCTTTTGTTCCATGTCTCCATTCACATTATTGCACAAGGCTTGCCACTTTATGTAGACTCCTAACCCCACCTTGTGGTGAACGTGCACCACTGGCAAATGTCACAAGGCAAATGGCTGTAGATCCTCAACAATAGCTCTGCAAACACAGCAAATACCAATGGTCACTGTTGTTTATGTTCAAATGCCCTGCAAGATCTGTGATGTTATGGGGTCAAATTTGAACTTGGTTGTTGGGATGGCATGCAGACATACAATCTCTGAAGTTGAATGACCCAAACCTTTGTCTCTATGATTGAATGTGAAGTTTTTGTCTAATACAAGTCTATTATTGTCAGTTAAAACACTTCATCATAAGCAATATATTTAACAGATTGTGCTTTTTTTAAACACTATTTTAAGGTAAATGTGGTCTATGTATCACCAAATACAAAATAAAGGGTAGATTTTATGGTTATGAAAGAATAAGTTGAGTAAGAGCTATAACATTATATTGTTGTAGTTCATCAATGTTCATCAGTGTTTTATGGTGCTTTGACCTCATCTTATCAGTACAGTAGCTTATTATTAACACTAAAATAACTATGCAAGTACACTTTGAAAATGCTTTTAAACAACTGTGTCTAGATTACCTTACATTATATTAAATTATTTCTACTGGAAACCAGTGCAGAAAAACTGTCTGAAAGCTGCTTTTTACGTAAATATGAAGGAATTTAAGAGATAATTGCTTTTCAAGTTACAAGTGAATAATATTTTAATGTTATTACTGACAGATAATCTTGGAAATATATTTAGTATCAGTGGTTGAGTTAATGCTGTAATGATTAGTGCTATTAAACACTCATCTGATAAACAATAAACAACAATAGAATAAACAATAAAGATCATTCTGAATGTGCTGCCACCTACATTAATGTGTTTAACAGATGGGCAGGTCAACCTGATAGGATGGGAAAAATCAGAATGCGCTACGACTACTGCAAGATTTCATTGTACTTGATTATAATGACAACAAATCATTTTGAATGCGCTACTACCCACATAAAATTTTATTCAACCAATTTCTTTAGGTTCCTATGTGCAAATTACAGCACAAACACATAGAATATACAATAATAATATATAATGGGACGTTCTCATTACCCAATAGACTCATAAATGAGGTCATGGTAACTCTGCCCTTATTTTATTTCCATCATGAACAGCTCATTGGCCACTGGCTCTAATTCATCAAAATTCCAAACATGAAACTTTTCTGGTTCTACTTGGCTTGAAAACTAAATTTGACACTGTGGATGAAAACATCTTTATTGATTGTGACATGGGATTTTGTGACATGTAGTAGAGGCAATGCTTTTAAGTGGTGCTTTTCAAATCACGTAGACACACTGTATGTTGTTTTCTGTTGCCTTGGGTTGTTCTGTGTCCTCAGCAGATTTAAAGGTAACTGGGGAGTTGTTGGTGTATGTTGTATACTTTAAATTCAGTTTCAATGGTTGGCAAATCACCTTAAAAGTCTAATAAATTTCCTAGATCTGGAATATTTACCTTCATTTCCAGAGGAAACACTGGTGTTATACTGGTGATACATTTTTTACCACATCTGGCACCTGTCTTATGACTCTGGGTTTGTGTGTTGATTGACAAGTAAAGAGCAAATCGCACACTGTGAATTTGATGATGATTCATGTGAATTGTGAACATTGTCGGACAAACACTAGCAGATGAGGCTAGCTGCGTCTAATGGCCTGAATAAGGTTAGCAACATGACGTTAGCATCCTTTTTTGATAGTGTGGCCTCAATTAGTTTGTCTTGTATGCCATGTTTGAGTCACTAATCACATATATATACTATTCTGGGGTAATGTTAGCTAGTGATACTTTACGGGACACTGAAATGCTAACATTTACTGGTCTCTTACCAATAGTTGCTCATTTGAGTTGACTAAAGGAATAGCATCATGTGTCAACTTAGCAAACATGAACCCCATGGAGTGTTGCTTAAAATGAAGAATGCAGTCCCTCTGTAAATGTACAGTGTATAGGAAGGCTGATCCTAGATCAAACGGAGCAGTCTAAAGCTTGCTATACATTTTTGTCTCTTGGGATTTTGTTAAGACTAACCTTAAAGGCGAAGTTAATTTCGAAACTAACTTCACGGTATAGAGACAGAGCGCAACGCGTCACACTCTGAAAACCAGCCACCGGAGGGGAAAACAATGCATCGCTCTCCATTGACTTTGTACTGCGTGAAGGTGCCTCCTTGTCAATTCTAAAGAGAAAAAATGCCCGAAAGCTGCTGTGTGTTGGGATGCGCTACCAAACCGGGTAAAGAACCCAGAACTTAGTTTTCATAAGCTGCCGAACCGAATAACTATAACCTATAAGAACACAAAATTGGATACAGGCAATGGAGACAACGTGTGAGTGCAACGTGTCATACTTCCTGCTGATGCCTCACATCTTATTGCCTGCATCCACTTGTGTCTTATAGGCTCAGTTATTTAGTTTAGCAGGTTATGAAAACTAAGTTCCGGGTTCGTAGTGCGTCCCACCACGCAGCAGCTTTTAGGCATTTTTCATTTTTCTGACGGAATTGACAAGGAGGCACCTACAAAGTCAATGGAGAGCGATGAATTGTTTTTGCCTGCAGGGTGGGTGGGACCTAATTGTGCTCTGTCTCTATTGGTTACTCACCCTCATGTCACAAGTGTGTGCGCTCCTTCAGGTTATATGCATGCTCAAGTATTGATATCTAGCTGCAGCACTGCTCACAAAGACTGAGTTCACTTGCACACGAGAGCAATCACTGCACTTGAGAATACTCTTGGGCATGATGGTGTAATTTGCTCACACGGAGGTCCTCATTTTCGCTTGCAAGTTTTGACATTAATTTGATGCCACATGTTTGGAGTCCTTCAGGGATCCATCCTAGGTCCCTGTGACAAGCCTCCGTCACTACTGGGGTTCTGGTGGAGGAAACGCGCAGTGGAACCAAGAATGCACACGTGCAGCGCGGGCTAGAGAGGACAAAAATAAATTCTAGCTTCAATGGGCTCCGCGCCTTTTCAGGGGACCTCCGGCTTCTCTCAGTCTTTGTCCCGGTCTGTCTGTGTGTGCTTATCCGGGCCCAGCTTCACTGCGAGAGCAAAGGCAAGCAGTGCTGACAAACGCTCACCTCTTGCAGCTGTCTGCTTACAGCTGAGCCACTGCTGTCTCTGCGCCTACAGCTGATGCTAAACCACGACCCCAGCTACCACAGTCCCATTCTCCTCTATACCCTTAAACTCCTGTTTCTGTTCATTCCTATTCTGTTGACACGGCTGTATTTGCCTTTACGCCATGTGTTAAGTAACAACGATACTTATGATGCTCTACCTGGCATTAAATATTGGATGTTTTCATCTTTCTTCAACTTAAAGGTTGGGTATGCAACTTTGTAGAAAAGAGCAAGAGAGAGCGAATTTGTAAGTATGTAAACATTGAGCATTTACATGTTACTCACAGACACATAGCATGCTATATATCCTCTCAAAATTATTGTAATTGTGCTCGGTAAGCAGCAAATGTCAAACAATAAATGTCTTTCATCTACAATTACAGCATAAACAACACACACGATACTGTAGCGAGCGGCGGGGTGAGATACAAAATGAATCACAATTTCATTTCAAAGTATAACCGACTTTTCAAAGTCAAAAACAAGAGTGTTTTATTAGAAAGCTCGACACAACTACTACCTCACGAACTGCAGCAGAACAAACAACAAGAACGCTAACAACTCAGCCTCCCGCCTTCCAGGTGCATCACCCCATCTCCTCCCTCTCTCACCCCGGGGCATGCTGGGAAATGCAGCACACTACTTCCCCGGGATGCTAGTAGTCCTCAGAAATGCATGAGTCCAGTACAAAGTCCTGGAGGTGTTGGGGAAGCCGGCACTGCTGTTGGAGCTGCCTTGGGGGCTCTCCTACGGTAATAGTGGTAGGAGTGGTTGCTCGGTGCTGGTCCTCAGCTCCCAATACCTCCTCGGTTGGAGCCAGGGGCCAGTAGGGAGCGAGCCAACCATGGTGGAGGGCCACCACCCGGTTCCATTTGACCAGCTGCACCCTGTACACCAGGTGGGTCCCAGGTGCAAAGTCCGTTCCCCGGCAGCGGGAGTTGTAGTTCTAATAGATGCTGATCCGTTAAAGCTTGCCTGGTCAACTCGTGCGCCTCCCGCAGCCTTTCATGGAGGTTGTGGAGATAAGCAGTCGACTGGGGTATAGAGTTTGTGTCCAAACATAAGTACTGTGGGAGTGCACTTGATGGACTCTTGAACTGCCATCCGGTATGCCCACAGGACCAGGGGCAGGTGGACGTCCCAGTCTCGCTGCCGGTGGCTGGTCAGGATCGGAAACTGGGTGGCCAGCATGTGGTTGAACCGTAGCTGACAAGGAACCAGGAGCTGGAGGACCTCGCGGTGGCCCCCTGGGGCCCGCAGGCGTCGATGGAGGTGACCGTCTCGGATGGTGAGGCTGGAGCTCTGTGCGTAGAGGGCCTTGGTCTCGGGGTCGAGCGCTGACACTGCCGCCCATGTTGGTCGTTGGTCCGCCCCCACCCAGGCCTGGACACGGGAGAGGATGAGGTCTTGGCTCTGGTCCTGGCGGAGCTGCTGGGGAGCTCCAGGCTGTTGTCACCCAGTAGAACTTAGAACAGGTAGCCACGGTCACTGCTGGATGGAGGGTAGCCACTTCCATCTGCTGAGGTGCTCCGCAGGGCCGCCACCGGCAGAATCACCGTCATCCCTTCCAATCTCCTTGCAACCCTCGTCCACAGCTCTGGACTCCTCGTCCTTTTAAAAAAGAATATCACAATTATATATCTGAAGTTGTTGTACCATGAGTCATCTGACCAGGACCAATAGACAGTTGTTCAAACATATAGCGAGGGGTGTATACAGGGTCAAAAATGTGAAACATGGCTAATAATAAAAGTATTTGTGAAGACCTTAGAATATTCATGGAATTGAATGCAAATTGTTATTTTTAAAAGTTATTATTAATATTAAGATTGTTAATAAACTGTGGTATAATGGCAATTATACACAAAAGGGAGTGCTGAGATATTGGCACTGCTGTCCTGGTCTACCCTGCAGCACAGCAGCACCAATATCGCAAAGTAAAGCACTCCTTTTCATGGATTATAGCCTAAACATGCTGTTGCCAGAAATGTTGCAATCTTTTATTTTATTCTGGTCTAAACAATGATAATCAATTCCAAAGAGTTCTGTCTTGCTTCTATCATTTGAGAAATTAAAATTAATTGTGAAATTATCTAGCATTTTCCATTTTGGGGAATGTTATTCATGTCTTTATTTAATCATGTATTGAAGATTAAAACTCCCCAATATTCTTGCCTCAACCGTGAAGTTCTTTCTTATCTGCAACTTGTTGAGAATGTAGAGGTTATACATTTAACTAAGGAGAGGCACAGACAAACTATAACACATATTAAAGCCATTTTACAAAATAAAAAAAATAAAAAAAGCATTAAATGACTTTGCCTCAGTTCACTCCCTATAGTTTACACTATTTTTATTGTTACAAACTCTAGATTCATGACACAAAAAGGTGATCAAGCATCTGCGACCTTTGGAACAACCTGCTTGATTAAATATACAATAAAAAGCAAGTGCCAAGTCAAATATTGCCAAGTCAAATATTGCAGCGTATTGTTATTGTTATTATTATTATTATTATTAGATATTATGTTATAACCGATTGCTTAGTGAAATGCTTTGATATGTTTATTCTTTTCTTTAGTAGATAGTACATTTTCCTGTCATTTATTTTATGTCCTATGTCTTCCCAAAGCATAAAAAAACAGAAGTGACCCAACCTATCAGACGAATATTAAAACTGGCAGCAAAATATTGAAACCAATGTGCTGTCAAAGAAATCTGGCAACCTACAAATCTACAAGTCACATACATTTATAATAAGTGACCCGTTTACCGTTTGCTTGAAGAAACTGAAACACTAAAAAACTCCACCCACTCGGACTGCCTGGGCTTAACAAAACACGCTAACCGCAGAACACCCCGGAAGTAACGCCAGCAAAACAACTGCCTGAGCAAGAGTCGGTGCACAGCGATTTACTCTTAGCAACTAACACCGAAAAGACTAGCGACTATTAACGACAAAAGCAAACTGTATTTTAAACAGATAATAAGCTATTAAATACTATTTTAAACGATGGATAAACATACTACAGAGAAACAAAGACTCGCAAAGCCGTTGTTGTTCGCTGTCGTCGTTTTGTTTAGCGTCGTTAGCCGGGCGGAGTGCCAGACCACAGCTCCACCGAAGTGTAAGAAACATTTTTTTTTAAAGCAAAATGTATCAAAGGCGAACCGAGATGACCTCAGAATACCTATCGTGAAGATGCATGATCCATAAATTGCTATAATAGCTTAGAAGTAACGTAAACTACCTCCGGGCAGCGAGTAACATGGAGGTTATCTTAATGCGTCATGGCTGAGTGAAACCACAGCTGCTCTTAATCCCCATATCCTTTATATATATTTGTCGTGTTTTACTTTATTATTTTCCTTTAGTCAGGCCGACAGCTCTTTGAGAACCTAAATGTTTGTTCCTCTCTCTTTTCAGCATGCACTGGCCAGTCGACTTGTGATTCATGTGTACGAAACGCCAAGGTAAAGATGACAGGAAGACATCCGGGTCCTGGGGGCCACATTCAAGGAACTTTTCATGAGAAAAAACTTTCTTAGAAGTTTGTAAGATGGTTATTTAGTGCAATTCTTCAAAAAATATCTGTCTCAAGCAAAGCAATGACTTATCTAAGTGAAAACAATGTAATAATAATAGTGGCTTTACTTTATATAGCGCCTTTCAAGGCAGCCAAGGTCGCTTTACACACACACAGTCACATTATCGATATTTAATAAAAAAAAGATTTCAAGAATCCCATTTCTTCTTAACTGTATTCTTAAAAAAAGATAAGAAGAACGTTATGAACATAAGCCATTTCTTTGTGGATACAAACTTTTCTTAACTTTTATGTTCAAAGTTAAAGAACAAATTTTAAGATGAAAGGCATGTAAGAACAAAGTTCTTCTTGAGAACCTTTCATGAATCTGGCCCCTGTTGATATTATGACAGCCAGTCTACCATAATCTTTGTCACAGTTTTGGCCATTCAAAAATATATCACATTTGTGTTTAAGATGACCAGGACTGTTAACTCTGCAGTATAATTAAAGGATTTGGCCGGTGTGCTAATACCCCAGGTTAATTGTTGACTACTACATACTCAATCACTATGTACTGCATACTGCGTACTAAATGAACGATGAAGCATGCCATTACCAGCAGACTGTTCACACTGAAGTATACACAAGACAGTCATCGATCACAACATTACCGGTCCAAGCTACCATGGAGACTGCGCATATCGAACGTTGCGATCTGAAGAGATGTAAATGCATTTTGGGGCGGTTGAGTATGTCCAGTAAACTCATGCCGTATACTTAGAAATTGTTGCTAATCTAGTATACATCCGGGCATTTGTCACGTACACAAAATCCACATACTATGCAGTTGGAACATACTACATACTCAGTTTCACGTCATATTTAGTATGAATAGAACACAACCGCTGTCTATGTCGAGATGTAAATCAGCCACTGACACACTCTCGGTGTACACAAGTTCCAAAATTGGGCAGTTGACATTGGCCCAATCTCAATGTCCACACTCACGTACTCACAGACTTTGAAGAGCGTTCCCGCCAAGTCTGCGAGGGCTTAGGTCTGTCCCACTGTCAAATCATCAAGTGCATGAGGGCTCTCTCGCAGACTTTTTGAGCCCTTCATGCACACTTTCCGTAAGTCTGCATTTCTGCAGACTTTGGCTGAGGGAATTACCCACAGTTCATAGCGTTGTGATGTCAAATACGGGGTTACCAGGGGAAGCGTAAAAAAAAAAACGGTAAACAAACATGGAAGGAGCAACTACAAGACAAAAGGTGGTACATAAAAACACATGAAATCAGAGGAATGCAAGCATAGGTTATATTACACACCTAGATTATTCATCAACCATTTCCTTTTCATTTTTGCTTAATGATGCTGTTTTGACAAAAAACAGTAAATTATTTTATATTATATTAATTACTTCTCATCCACTCTGTAAGGCAAGAGCCTGGAAGACATTCAAATCAGGCAGTCGGTCCCATAAGTGCCTTGGCCGTGAAGAAAGTAAAAAAACATCAAATAAAAAGTCCCAAACCTACGACTGTACGTAACATGTTGTGGTGTCGTCAAGGTAACGTGACATGTCGTAAAGTGCTGTCCCGTTCCTATTCATACCATTCCGAGCCCTTGCAGCCGCTCGCGCTCGAGCACTTACCAGGTGACGTCAATTAAGTCCGTGAAGGTTCAGGGCTTAGACGTTAGGGGGGGGGACATTGAGATTGGGCCATTGACGTCGCATGTGCAGTGGCGTGCGCATGTGAACAGAATTGAAACTTGTGGATTGAGTTGAACAGAAATCATGGCTGATTTACATCTCGACACAGACGGTGTCAACACCGCCGCGCCGGCCAAATCCTTTAATAGTTACATTTTAGTTTGATTCATAACTAGCAGAAACATAAGATGAAATATAAACACGCAGAAATATAAGATGTAAAAGTTATGTTTGTGTTTTTTTTTTGTTTTTCTGTGCAGTGTCTATGGTGTTTTACCAACAGTACTTGCACAGAGTACCCAGTGAGCTATCTGCTGCCTCCGCCATCAGTGTGCAAGTTGTCTCAGGCACGTTGGGGAGTGTGTTGGGGTGAGTTGCTACGGTCATGAGTGCAAGAAGCCCGCGACTGCCTTTCGTCTTTCACTTTTGAATCACGGGATTCAAACAGTCCAGCTAGTTGCGTACCGTCTTGTCAGAAGCTAAGATGCGGTTTTCCACCGAAGAAGTAAATGAAACAAAAAGCTTGAGGTTGCATGAGCTAATTTCTTAAAAGAAGGTTTGGACAGACATGTTAAATTGTCACTAATAAAGAAGGTTATGAGCCTAAACAAATTGCATATATATGGTGAGGCTGATATGAGCAAGTTGAGTTTTAGGGTGTCAATTTACTTTTCTGAGACAACCAATGACACACATCAAATCAGTAGTTGCTAGTTTTATTGACTCTCTTTGAGTTTACTGTCTTTACTGCTTAAATGTTCCAAGGGTCACAGTCAAAGTAATGGGTCCCATTGAATAACGTTTGTTGTGTTAAGTCAGATGAAGTTGTGCAGTAAATGGTTGTGGATGTGTGTCAGCACACCTTTGACAAGAGAGGAGGGGGCTAATTAGTGAAATCACCTGGTGTAGTCTTCGGTTGGAATGAAAACCTGCGGCCTCTTGGCCCTCCATGACACATGATTGCCCACCTCTGGCCTAGGGCATATTCTTACACCCACAGGCCTTTAACTAAATCAAACTAGCTAGCTAGCAACCTAATTCCTGTCTTGTTTTTGAAATATTATATAATCGGTTTTGTGTCGAGGTTGGGATTATTCCTCTAACTGTGTGGTGGAAGGATTTTGTCCTAGGCCATGGCAAACCAATCTAAGCATGGGAAATGCTGCATACATTGCTGGCATTAACAATGTCTGCCAAAATGTGTGTCCATCGTACAGAGTTCCATCTACTAGAGTTTGTCAAACTTTGTTACTCACCAAACTCCGTCCCTCTCAGTCTGCACTACACTAACATTAAATGAAGTGCACTCAGAAGTGTGTGAGTGTAAACACGACTGTTGAGTACTTTGCCCTGTTGTATGATTGCTGTCAGCCAGCCTCCTCTGGCCCTTGATTAGAGAGAGGCTCCCCACTGGCTTGAGCTGTGGGGTCTCTGATCACAGATGACAACAGCAAGGGGGCCCAGCCTAATTCCTGCCCTGCTGCACCAAGCCAACTCCACTTAGATAGTCTGGTAGTCACATAAAGAAGCCCCACTGTAGTATATTGCTACTGAAGTGCTTTCAGGCCCAGATCTCTTGGTAGCCACAACAGTCTTGTTTAATGTTTCAGTTATGGTTTAGCTAGAAATGGAGCTTTGTGTAGTGTCTTGTGTTGCCGAGCTGTTATGTGTAATTTTGCTAAAGTGTCAGCAGATGGCACCATAGCCAAACAAGTTTGGTCAACAGACCAGGCAAGTTCAAATAAAGACAGCGTGTTTTCTAGTTACATTTCCCATCTTCATGAATCACTAATCCACCAGGTATGCATCTGACGTGTTTCCTAGCGGTTTTTAGACTGTGTTCTAGTGATCAGATCAGAATCAGAATGACTTTATTAATCCCGAGGGGAAATTACTTTTCGTCACAGCAGTTCCTACTCAAAGTGTACAAGTGTTAAAACAAAGTAACAATGTAAGCAATAAGAATGCTTAAGAAGAATAAGTGGCCAATTAGAATAGATTACACGCGTCAATGTAAAAATATATAAAAATATGTACAAGTATAAGTGAGCATGCGTTCCGAGTTGTTGCTCTATAGTAGCATTGAATATGGGGTATTGCACAGCGGGAAATTATTGCACATGGTGAGTCCAGCGTCCAATAAATATATAAAGAAATATGTACAGGTATATGAACTGAAAATGAGTTATTGCACTATATTAGCATTAAATATGGGTTATTACACAGAATTAATGATTAATTGATTCATTGTGCCTAATGTTTATTGGCAATTGTTTATTTAGTGTTTGTCCCCTTGTCTCTTCTAGTGAACTTTGAAGCCCTGCTTATCGCCATGGCAGTGGTGGGCGGGACCATTCTCATCAGCATTACTGTTTGTTGCTGCTGCTGTTGTTGCTGCAAAAGACGTCGTCCATCAGGGTATGTTTAAACAAATAAGATAGCCTTGCGTGGCATTTTTTTTCAAACTAAAAGATTCTTAAATAACTTGTTACGGCTACTCGGCCCTATCAATCACTATAAGTGTACTTTTTCTCAATGTAGAATCAATACGCTAAAGGTTTTGGCTACGTACAATCTCCATCGTAAGTCCAGCTGCAGACGGTAGCCCCGTTGTTTTATCTTACTTTTTGAAACCGTTGTCTGTGAATTGTGCTTATTATGCTGAAGAGACAAAAAGAAAAACAGAAAGAGGAAAACATCACATCAGTCAATCAGCTGCATGCTGGCCTGCTACAGATCGACAGTCTTGCGAGGCCTGCCAGCCCAGTTCATGTCAATTATTTGAAGGGGAAAAGAGGATGAAAAAGAGCATGTCCTCTCGTGTCGCTAGAAGAACATTCACTTCCTCTTTTGTAGTTCAGCTGACGCACACAAGCGGAGACCGTTCTTGAGACGGATACAAGTCACGCTTGAGACAACTCTGAATTTGAAATACTTTCTTTTTTTTAAGTGGGGTGCCATGCTAGCTTACAGTTTGTCACGGAATCGTTGAAGTACCGTTTTGTAGAGGATATTCATAAACAAGCCTGGCATTTTATTGGTCATTGTGTTCGTGTTTCTCTAACCTGTACTCTGTTGTGGTTATTTGACACATGCTCCAGATGTTTCTTTGCGCTCCCTTAGTTATTCTGCCACTTTCTGTGCATGCCTCTCTAGGCCAGACAGAGATGAGGAGAGATCCACCAGGAGGAGAGAGGAGATCAGACAGCGTGCAGAAGAACGGTAACAACTTAACAGAGCCGCACTTCAATGGATTCAGCTGCTGCAGAGATTTTTCTTTTTTAGTATTGCGTAGTTTAGAACCGCACAACCAGGAAACGGCTCATAATGCTCAACAAAAGGGCCCTTTGTTATGCGTTTTGGGATTCAAACATGTGCGCTACGCTGTGCCTAAGAAGTAGTCTATTTCCCTTAGGAGGAATGCAGTGTCCCTCCACTCATGTCCCTGAACACCAGCTCCATAGCCAAGGCTGAGCAGCTGCACTTTGGTAATGAGGTCATATATAAAGGAGGCTACATCCTGTAGAGCTAGTCACAGTCTACCAAACACCATCCAAAGCCACGGTTCTGCCAGTCAGCAAATCACACAGGAGTGTATATTGTTTGCGTTATGGCTTTCCCAGAAAGTCTTCCACCACTGCGTACATGTTTCGGCCTCATCTTCCTGTTTTGCGGCTGCACTCCCGGGCCCTTCGTCCTCCAAGGGCGGCCTGGTTGATGTGTTGATAAACGTGGGCAGTCGCGCAGAAAGATAGTCACTAATTGTTGGCCTGTCATCGCTCGAACCAGCATAGTCATAGTGTTAGTGCAGTGACCTACATGGATGCAGTTTGTGTTCCGAACCGGACATCCAGATATATATGATAGGATCCAGGGCCCGTCATGGGAAAACACAGTGCCTCTAGATACTACTGCTACGCCCCTTAGAGACCCGGCTCAGGGCATTAGGCTTCCACCGTCATCTGAGCCCCAGCTGGCTAAGCATTCTGGAGGAAACATCAACAGTTACCACATTAACCACCAATCCTCCTCCCACTGCAGCAAACCAGCCCAGTCCTGTTCAGTCACTCGCTAGCTAGCTAGCTAGATATCCCAAACACAAGGAAATACCCTGAAAAACGGCCCCCTTGTGCAGGGGGAAGGTTTTTTTTCTTTTTCTCCGTTCGAGTCACGAAGAGGTTGAGAGAGTGAGCGAGATTTAGGAGAGGAAAGAGCGTACACGGTGCCCTTGGAGATGGGACTTAATGACTTCCTGAACCATTCACTTGCGCTGTGATCCCTCATTCCGTGTTAAGCTAGCACACACCACCCCCACCACCACCACCACCACATACACACACATCACCAGTCTCCATTTCCCACTTGTTGCGTGTGTCCATGGCTATGCGGATAGGGGTTGAGTCCGTCAATCATCCGATTGCGTGCGAGGCGACATTAAAAAAAATAAAAATAAATAAAAAGACAGATGGCAGGCAGCCCCTGCTCCCCACGTCCTCTACCCTGATTGCTCACAGGTCACTACCTGGCAATAAAGAAACGACTGATTTACACAGCCTCTTTGTGCGTGGATGAAGCAAATTGACGCCCCTGGAGGTACAATGCACAAAATCAGCCTGGCAGGCCTTTGTGTTCCTCAGAAAGGGCTGTGTGTTGAGCTGATGGCAGAGCTGTGGCCCCGCTGTGTAATTCACCGCTGGCTAAAAGGCTGTGGCTCCTGCTGTCATTTATTAGCGACTACGATGTCCGTAGGGAGGTAAACAATGTCCTTAAGCCACCCATAAACTATGTCACGTAGTCCAGGATCTTACCAGTTGGCTTCAAGGAGTCGGCTTTCTCAGGTTTGCATGTGGGGATATGTCAGCCAGGGGTATTCCAACACATGCATTTTTTGTTTAGGTGTTTAGAAAGGAGCAATGAGGACAGTTTCTGTGCGGCCATTAGCAGCACTGATGGAGGCTAGGCTGAACGGGGAAGTGTCAGTGGTGAGAGAGAGGCGAGGTGCGAAGAGCTTGGTGTGAAACATCAAAAAAACAATTCAGGCGTAGCGTTCGGCGGTGGTAGAGAATACCGTAGTCCTCTGAAAACATTCCATTTTAAATATTACCATTAATTAGAGTTTTCTTTGTCACATGTTCCTGTGTCCAACTGATGTCCTCTCTGCTTACAGGAAGGTGGAGAGAAGGGCAAAACACGATGAGATCCGCAAGAAGTATGGTATGTCTTTATCCAACCTTTTGTTTCAATATGGACGTCCATTTTAAAAACGTTGCCAGCCTAAGGGAGACTCATGCCACACATCTCTTCCTGTGATAGTATGAACTGTAGCTCACCTAATCTGGAAGTCTGACACGGTACTGGGTGTACGACCGCCATCTCTTTTCTGTAACCAGTCACCGATGCCCAAACGAGCAACAACGTGCATCTTGTCGCCGAGGTGAAACGCACAGTCTACATTTCCCAAACTGTGCAGAAAATAATTTTTCTAACTTTAATTAATTCAACAATTAACAGGCCCGGGAGGCATTACACTTTCAAACATTTCGCTACAGGGCTAACGTTACTACTCAAATAAACAAATCTGTAACAGTCAGAAATAAACAAGTAGACAATTAGAAATACTACAGATATAGGACCGTAGCCAACCTACCGCATACGCGATCGTGTTTGGACCCAGTCCGAATTCCCAGATCAAATCTGGTTAGTAACGCACGTGTCAGGAACCGACGCCAATACACCCACATCCGTCACCACGTCGGGCAATCAATCACCCACCGTCAATACGGCGTACCTCAGGGACATCTGGTCAGCTACTACCAAATGACCCCTTCTGTGCGTCTCCTCCAGCACTTTATCCTCCAGGCAGCACATCAAGACAAATTAGCTACAGGTGCACCCTGCCACTTCCTCACGAGGGAGGGCGCTACCTGGAGAAGTACTGGGAAGACACCGATTATACACCCACGCCACCACACCCCTGACCCAGGCACGTAACACGCAGCTTTCACCGGTAGGAACAAACGATGGAACCGGACTAATCGTCTCATTCCAAAACGCGAGCCGCTGTCGTCGTAACTGTCGCAGACCGATCCGTTCCACTCGGGACGATCCGCGACATCTTTTTGAAACAGCTGGTCATTCTAAATTGCGCCATCTACGGTCAGGCATAGGAAACGCATTTATTTAAGTCAGTCTGACCAGAAGCAGGGATAACGTATCACCGGTGATAAAAATGAATTACCGGGGGTGGTATCAAAAGCAGAGGGAGGGAAATCACCCCCATCCCCCCCCGGCAATTCACACCCCGGCTAGCAAGGTTTGTTTTAACTACCAGATGACAGCAACAAGTACCTCACAGCGCCTGTAGGAAATTCATTCTTTTCTACCTGCCAGAGTGGCGGGTGGTCTCCACAATTTACTCACTAAAGACTAAATTCACCCGCATTTGGCGACTGCCGAGTGTCAATTCTGGACCCTGAACACACTCCGCACACCGTTTCGGAAGTCTGTATGAGGAAGTAAAGAAAGCAGACGGTTTGTGTTCGCATGATGAGCGGGGGCCTACTGTCTCCGTTAGAACGTTGTACAAAGACAATCTCCAGGACTGCTGATCGACAGTCTGTTCTATCCACACGGTTCCATCCCGCGCCGTCTCCCGTTTTACCGCGGTCGCAGAAAGCGGAGACGTGCGAGGTTTAGCTGTTACGTTTGTGGCGAACTGAGGATGTAAGAGGCGTTTGTCCTTGACTCCTTATCGTCGCGATCCACGCCTGTATTTAGAGTCATCCGCTTGTGATCAGATCACCCAGGACGCATTTTAACGCCAAGTCTGAACAGGCCCTGTGTTGAGTGGCCGCGTAACTTTACAACGTCG